>WNMK01000048.1:789714-811925 GCA_009819775.1 Phoenicopterus ruber ruber | reverse complement strand
AGATGGAGTGTGATCGCACTCTGATGTTACCCTGAAAAGCCACCAGACACTGCTGAGAGCGGAGGGATCCACCACAAATCACAAAATGTCTCACCCTTTCTCAAGGTCTCAGCACCCCACTTCCAGCCAAGGACACACATCCCTCATGTGACCAACCCAACAGCATTTCCTCAGTCGCAGAGTCCCTACATTCTCCATGGGGCTTTGAGATATAACAGAGGTTTAATGGGACAGGTTTGCAGCCTTGAGGGCAGCTCACAGCTTGGAAGGACACCTCAAGGAGATAGCCAAGTGTCCTAATGATGGTATCTCAGTAAGAGTCCGCTCATTCCCCAGCCCCACAGGCTGCATTGCCCACAGCCCCACAGGGGAGAGGAAAGCTGGGACGCTTGTTTTCATGGACACACCTGCAAGAAAGGACCCACAAGATCAGCCTGTGACTCTGCAGCTCAAACTCCCATCCCCAGAGAGCCTGACAGCAAGAAGGAAAGAACAATAACAATAAAACAGACCAGTGGAGAAAGAAGGCAAATCCCAGTGAAGGTGGGGCTGCGAGAGGCCAGGGCAGAGGCAGCCGGGCGCTCGGGACAGCGTTCCCCTTACCCAGCTGGGCACGCCCCCTCCCAGGCACCAACATTGCCGGGCGGCTGCTCTCAGCCCCTGTGCTCTGCAGAGGGAACGGGGCCCGTGGCTGGAGAGCTGCCCCACGGCTCTGCTGGAGCTCTGGCCGCAGAGGAGGTGGTTCACGCCTTGGAGCCCATGGCCCTGAGGGCAGAGGCTTTGCTGGGGGGGAGAGGAGGCGAGGGGGCTTGCTCAGAGGAAGGGGTCGGAATTGGAGGGGTGATACGGAGTTTTTTGGTATTCTCCCTCCCATAACATTTTTGTTTGTTTGTTTCCTCTCATTCCCAGATCATATCCCTGCTGCCTGGAGATTTTCCTCTTGGCAGGCATTTCCTTGTCCCATGTCTTTTCCCTGTCAGCTCTCACAGACACCATCTCACTCACTGTGCACTGACCCCGGCCCTACAGAAACCTGCCTGTTTGCAGGGCCCTGGCTGGGCACATGTCCCTGTTTGCAGGTGGAAAAGGGCAGGTCAGAAACACCCTGATGGATCCCATAAAGGTGATGCTGGTGCTGTCCGCAGGCAGAGGAGTGGCTGAAGGCACTTTAGGAAGCTCCTATAAGACTTACTGATGACTCAGAGTTACAGCTCAGGAGTCTCAGTGACTTCTTCAAAGCTGACAGCTCCTTTTCCATTTATCCCTTTTCCACTTCTCCCTTTTCCACTGCTCCCCCACCCCAAACAGGAAAAGAAAAACACACATTCAGGAAAGCTTCATCATCTTTATGGTGATCCCTGCCATGGCCTTCTCCTTCAAACATCCCTTAGGAAATATTCTGGGGGTGAAGGGGAGCTGTGAGCAGCCCTGACCCACACAGCACCCTCTCGACAGCAGAAGGACCCTGCCCTGAGCGGGATTGCTCCTTCCACCCACAGCTTCTCCCCGCAGCGCCGTGGGGAGCTCCCCGGGCAGGCTGAGTGCTGACCCTGGCAGGCAGCAGAGTCCCTGCCCCAGCACACAGCCCCTGGGGCGCAGGGACCCTGCTCTGAAGGACAGCCCTGGCCACCCCTGCCTGCACACCCCTGCAGCTGTCCCCAGCAGAAGGCAGCCGTCACACCCTGTCCCTCTGACAGGGCAGCAGGGAAGCCCTGCTCGGCAGCATGTTCTTCTCCTCTACAGCAGGGATACTGTGAGAGACATCCTGACAGACCCTGTAAACTGTGGGATGTACCAGCTTTAGGAGATCCCTCCAGCCAGAGACTTACCATGTCAAGGGCTGTGAAGATTTCTCCCCCAGTGAGCTCTCAGCACCCTCCCACCCCAGGCTGCCTTTAAGCTCCCTCTGCCTCGCTCCTCTCCCCTCGGGGCCTGCAGGCAGTGCCCTCAGCCCTGCTGCGCTTTGCAGAGGAGCTGCTCCTGGGCAGAGCTGGCTCTCTGCAGTGCTGCCCGCTTGCCATCAGCTCCCTCCGTCCCAGGAGCCCGGCCCAGCTCAGCAGCAGAGGCCCAGCCCAAGGCAGCACTTTCTCGGCCCCCTCGGGGCTCCCTCCAGGTGTCCCTGTGGCTTCAGGGGAACCTGCTGGGAAACAGGCTGAAGGAATCCCTGATGTTCCCTCCCTCAGCTGGGGAGAGACACTTCTTTCCAGCTGTGTCATTTCTCCTATCAGAGACAGAGTTAGGTCCTATAATCACTTTTTCTTGTCCTATATTTAGGCTGGACACCCAGACAGTGACAGGGAGGGATCTCCTTTACCCCTGCTGAGGGAAGGGACTCAGCTGAGTCAATTGAGGCATCTCATCCTGGGTCTGTACGCCTGGGGCTAGAAGCGGTCTCAGCTCCCTCCTGGGCAGACCACAACCCACAGGAGGTGGGATTCCTCTTGCCTCAGTTCACATGTGAAAAAATAGGCACCTGCTTGTGAGCTCTTAGTCTCAGCTCCCATTCTCACTACTGGAGATGGAGTCCAGGAGGGAGGTGTTCAGATCCAAATCTCTGGTGACATGTGAGATGCCAGAGATGGTCCCAGGCATGTGCAGGTACCTGCAAACTCAAATGGAGCAGTTCCTAGAGACAGGGCAACATCTGTTGGCGTCCTCTTGGAGGCTGTTGGGAATTTCCTTTGGCCAACTGAAATGACAGCGAAGCCCTAAATAAGGGCAACTGAACCCGTCCCTACTCATTATGTTCTGGGTGACCTACAGAGTTATTCATCAGAATGATTCGAGTCCTGCGCCATAGGGAGAGCTCAGTCTCTCTCTCCTCCATCAGCTCTATTTACTGGGTCACCACTGACTACATCGGCAGTTGCCTCATGTTCATCCCCACACTGACTTACAGAACTCAGGGTATCTGCTCAATTTCAAGTTCAAATCCAGGCCCACTGAGCTCCATGAGATGCCAGGGCTGGCAGGAACAGCAGAGGACCCAGAGGAAAGCAATTCCCATTCAGGGCACGGGTGTGACAGACACCCCAAACAGCATCAGAGAGAGTGCGATTTGGTGCCTGGGTGCCATGGACTGATGCCATCAGTCAGACACATCAGTCCTCAGATGCCATCAAAGAGGCAAGGCCTGTCCCTCCTCTGCCCAATAGCTGCAGGCATTGAGTCAACCTGAAGCACATCACAGTGGGGTCTTTACTCACTCCCTTGATGACACAGTCAAGGAACACACCAACCATTTTCACAGTGTGCCTGGGTACACCTTGTCTTCAAAGATGACATTGTACAAGCACAGCAAGGGTCCATATCAGAACTCAACTGAAACTTGAAAGCGAATTCAAAGGTGCCAAGAAGAGCTTTTGGTACTTCAGGAAGAGCTAAAGAAGAAACAGAGATACTGTGGGACCACGGCTAAATTTAGAAAGAGGAGGTGTAGGTAGATGTGAGATACTCTATGTGCTCTTTGCCTCAGTTACCACCAGAGAGGTCTCCCAGGCCTTTGTGCTTTCAGGCAGGACTCAGGAGGGGAAAAACCAGCCGTGGATGGGGATCAAGGCAGGGGTTACTTGGGCAAACTACACCCTTACCAGTCCATGGGACAACAGGGGCTGTATCCAAAGGTGCTGAGAGAGGTTTTCCCCAGGAGGTGCTGGTCTGTTATGACCCCAGTAAGAAAGGCACTCAGACTCTGTGAGGTATCATTTAAAATGCTGTTCATCAGTGCTAACACTACAAGGAGAGAACTGTATAGCAAATCTTATGGCCCTGTAGATGGTGGGAACCCCAGGTGGTGTAGCATTGAATGGGCTTCCGACCCTCATGCAGCATGCCGTGCAGACCCCAGCCGTAGAAGAGAGTCTCCTGCTTTGGGCATTCAACTACTATGGGATTTTCTTACAAGGAAACAACAGTATTTATCCTTTCGACAGTCAAACAGAAACAAGGTTCTCATGGGAACTTCTTGCTGCACTGTTAGGCAGAGGCAAAGCCAGGCAGGTGACATAATGGCCAGTACAGAGTGGGAGCTGCCTCCAGGCCCCTCTGTCCCAAGGAGCTGCTGAGGTTGTCCTGTGGCCAAGGGACCTGTGCAGCACAGCACGGGCGTGAAGACCACGCTGTCCATGCAGCCCAGAACAGCACAGCACTAACTGCTCAGGTCTCCCTGCGAGAAGGCTCCTCCACCCCGGTGCCACAGCTGAGCTGCTGCGACCCGAACGTGCACAGCCAGGAAGAGCTGTAGGTCCATTGCTTGGCACAGAACTGCGACGGTTTTCGATGAAATGAGTAGAATACCACAGCATAGCATAGCATAGCATAACATAGTATGGCATAAACCAGAACAGAACAGAATAATTCAGTTGGAAGGGACCTACAATGATCAATTCGTCCAACTGCCTGAGCACTTCAGGGCTGACCAAAAGTTAAAGCACATTATTAAGGGCATTGTCCAAATGCCTCTGCAACACTGACAGGCTTGGGGCATCAACCACCTTTCTAGGGAGCCTGTTCCAGTGTTTGAACACCCTCTCGGTAAAGAAATGCTTCCTAATATCCAGTCTGAATGTCCTCTGGTGCAACTTTGAAACATTCCCAGGTGTCCTGTCACTGGATCCAAGGGAGAAGAGCTCAGCACCTCCCTCCCCACGTCCCCTCCTCAGGAAGCTGCAGAGAGCAATGAGGTCGCCCCTCAGCCTCCTTTTCTCCAAACTAGACAAGCCCAAAGTCCTTAGCTGCTCCTCACAGGACATGCCTTCCAGCCCTTTCACCAGCTTTGTTACCCTCCTCTGGACGCATTCAAGGACCTTCACGTCCTTCCTCAATTGTGGGGCCCAGAACTGCACACAGTATTCAAGGTGAGGCCGCCCCAACGCTCAATACAGCAGGATAATCCCCTCTCCTGACCAGCTGGTTTTGCTGTGTTTGATGCCCCCAGGATGCGGTTTGCCCTCTGGGCTGCCAGGGCACACTGCTGACTCCTGCTGAGCTGCTGCCGACCAGCTCCCCCAGGTCCCTTTCTGCAGGGCTGCTCTCCAGCCCCTCCTCTCCCAATTTACACTTGTGCCCAGTGTTACCCTGTCCTAGGCACAGAATCCGGCATTTGGACTTGTTAAATTTCATCCCACTAATCATAGCCCTATATGCCAAGCTATCTAGATCCCTCTGCAAGGCCTCTTCTCCCTCAAGAGAGTCGACAGCACCTCCCAGTTTGGTGTCATCAGCAAACTTGCTAATGGTGCATTCAACTCCTGCATCCAGATCGTTGATAAATAGATTGAACAGAACTGGCCCTAGAATTGAACCCTGAGGAACACTGCTGGTGGCCAGTCGCCAGTCAGATGTAGCCCCATTCACTACAACCCTTTGAGCTCTGCCCTTCAGCCAGTTCTTCACCCAGCGCACTGTGAACCCCCTCATCCCACAGTTGGACGACTTGTCCAGAAGGACGCTGTGAGGGACAGTCTCCAAAGCCTCACTAAAATCCAGAAAACGTGCATCCACTGCCTTCCCTTCATGCACTGGGCGGGTGACCTTATCCTAGAAGGGTATCAAATTAGTTAAACAGGACTTTTAATTAACTTTGTGGGTTCACAAAGGGAAAGGTAAAGTCCAGAGGTCCCTTCCAACCTCAACGTTTCTGTGATTCTGTGAGTAGAAAGGAGAAAAGTAAGACAGAAAGAAGTGAACACCACGTAGCCTTGACTGCAAATACAGCGGGATTCTGTGGAGAGGCCCCACACTGGAGCAGGGGAGAAGGATGGGGAGGAAGGAGGGACAGAGATGAACTGTTATGTACTGACTGAAACCCCCCAGTTCCCACCCCCCTGAGCCTCTCAGGGTTGGGATGAGTAGAGGAATTGGGAATGGAGGAGGAATTTGAGCCTGGGGAAAAGGAGTGGGGTGGGGCAATGGTCTTTGATATTTTTGTTATCTTTTCTCACTGTCCAAGTGATTTTAATTGGCAATAACTGTCATGTCTTCTTTGCCTGTGACAGTAATGAGTAAGTGATGTCCCTGTCTTAATCTCGACCCATGACCTATGGCAGAGGTGGAAATGGCTGGTGTGTGGGACTGCTCTGGGACAATTTCCCTCAGGCAGCTTCCTCGGGATGTCAAAGGAATATGGAAGAGACCAGGCCCCTCTCTTTTGCCCCTTTGGTGCCTCGCTTCCTTGCCCACGATGCCTGGCTCTGCACCTCGAGCACCCTGGTGGGCGTCCCCACCCTGCACACTCACACAGCTCAGCTCGACAGCAGCAGTTCCTCTTCCCGGCCTTTTGCGGCCCGGCCCAGCCCCTCCCCAGGTCTCCCCACCTCCCTGACCCCAGGGTAGTGCCCACCACAGGGTGCTGCAGAGCTCTGGGCTCTCAGCCACAGCCCCAGACCTCTGAAGGGCACAGCAGCTCCCGGGGGGCAGACAGGGGGGCAGCCTCCCCACCAGCCCCAGGGCTGATGCTGGCCCCAAGGACATGAGGAAATAGAGGCCAGCCAGCCTCTAGCTCTGCTGTGGTCATACTGTAGGTTATCCCCAACTCCGACTGCATTTGCCCCCTTCTCTGCCCCCCCCAGCCCCACTCCCCAGGACAGTACGAGAGCCCTGGGGGTCCCCAGGTAGCTCCTGCACCTCTCCAGTCTCCCTTCCCTGCGCCTGCTGGGTTCCCACTGACTCCCACGGCAGAATCCTTCTCTGTGCATCCCTCAGTTTAGTGCTTTGCTTTTGGGGGACTTCACCTCTGCGGGTGTTTCACCTTGTGTGTCTCAATTCACTCCCACTCCAGGGCACATGGCGAGTCCCCAGCCTCTCCTGACCCCTCCAAAGTCATTTCCAGAGAGACTTGTATATGCCATCAGAGCTGTCATACACAAAGCAGCCCGAGGAGGTAATTGGGAGCTCGTGCACCACCTCCACAGCCATTGGACACCAGGCAGAGAGCTGTTAAAACCAGAACTTTCCATCCAATGGAACACAATCATACCATGAGCTTAACCCCAAACACAGGGAGAACACAAGGAGGACACAAGGAGAAAAGATTCTTTACAATACCAATTGCATACACATTTTCTTGGCAGCAGCTTTGGAGGAGCTCAGCCTTCAGGCACTGCCCCTGGGAGATCCCCTTTTACTGAAGAGCTGCTATTGGACAGGTCACGTCTGACAGAGTGTTGTGCAAGGGTCAGCCACAACAGGAACAAACCTCAAGAGAAGCAGTATAAACCCAGAAAAAGACCTATAAGTAGGATTATCACAAGGGAAACCAGGAGACTCCTGGCCTGAAATAAACTCTGGGAAAGGTGCAGAGAAGGGGAGGCAGGTTATTGTCAGTGAAACAGCGTCCATTGGGCCAGTTTCCATAGGCCATCCTTGAGCTCCTGGTTCCTCATGCTGTAGATGAGGGGATTCACTGCTGGAGGCACCACCAAGTACAGAAATGACACCACAAGGCCCAGGCATGGGGAGGAGATGGAGGGGGGCTTCAGGTAGGCAGACATGCCAGTGCTGACATACAGGGAGACGACGGCCAGGTGAGGCAGGCAGGTGGAAAAGGCTTTGTGCCGCCCCTGCTCAGAGGGGATCCTCAGCACGGCCCTGAAGATCTGCACATACGACACCACAATGAAAACAAAACACCCCAAAAAGACAAAAGCACTAAACACAAGAAGTCGAAATTCCCTGAGGTAGGAGTCTGAGCAGGAGAGCTTGAGGATCTGGGGGATTTCACAGAAGAACTGGTCCACAGCATTGCCATGGCAGAGTGGTATGGAAAATGTATTGGCCGTGTGCAGCACAGCAGTGAGAAACCCACCGCCCCAGGCAGCTGCTGCCATGTGGACACAAGCTCTGCTGCCCAGGAGGGTCCCGTAGTGCAGGGGTTTGCAGATGGCAACGTAGCGGTCGTAGGCCATGATGGTGAGAAGATACAGTTCTGCTGACACAAAAAAGACGAACAGAAAGAGCTGTGCAGCACATCCCAGGTAGGAGATGGCCCTGGTGTCCCAGAGGGAATTGGCCATGGCTTTGGGGACAGTGGTGGAGATGGAGCCCAGGTCAAGGAGGGAGAGGTTGAGGAGGAAGAAGTACATGGGGGTGTGGAGGTGGTGGTCGCAGACTACGGTGATGATGATGAGGCCGTTTCCCAGGAGGGCAGCCAGGTAGATGCCCAGGAAGAGCCAGAAGTGCAAGAGCTGCAGCTCCCATGTGTGTGCGAATGCCAGGAGGAGGAACTCAGTGATGGAGCTACCGTTGGAGATTTTGTCCCTCTGGGCATGGGGACCTGTTCAAAAAGGTAAAGACAGTGACAAGTTAGGGCAGACTTCTCTGAGTGTAAGCTATTCAGTTTCTCATAGAACAGCCCCTGTGCTGGTTTTGGCTGGGATAGAGTTAATTTTCTTCCCAGTAGCTACTATGGGGCTGTGTGTTGGATTTGTGCTAGAAACAGCGTAGATAATACAGAGATGTTTTAGTTGTTGCTGAGCAGGGCTTACACAGCATCAAGGCCTTTTCTGCTTCTCACCCCACCCCACCAGCGAGGAGGCTGGGGTGCACAAGAAGTTGGGAGAGGACACAGCCGGGACAGCTGACCCCAACCAACCAAAGGGATATTTCATACCCTATGATGTCATGCTCAGCATAGAAAGCGGGGGGAAGAAGAAGGAAGGGGGGACATTTGGAGTGATGGTGTTTGTCTTCCCAAGTCACCATTACGCGTGATGGAGCCCTGCTGTCCTGGGGATGGCTGAACACCTGCCTGCCCATGGGAAGGAGTGAATGAATTCCTTGTTTGCTTTGCTTGCGTGTGCGGCTTCTGCTTTCCCTATTAAACTGTCTTTATCTCAGCCCACCAGTTTTCTCACTTTTACCCTCCCGATTCTCTCCCCCATCCCACCAGGGGGGAGTGAGCCAGCGGCTGCGTGGGGCTCAGCTGCTGGCTGGGGTTAAACCACGACACCCCCAAACCACCTTTCCCTTTTCACAAAGACCTTTTGTGAGCTCTGGTTGGTGCTGGCTGAGGTTGCCCCAGAGAGCAGGAGGTTCTGCCGTGGGCTCTGCAGGAGTCAGACCTGCCCTACAGCAATGGGTAAATGGGAACACAGGGTGAGCTCCGATTAAATCCACTTTGGATATCAAAGACCTTTTCAGCATTGTTGCTCCCAGTTCACCCAACGGCAGAGCAGAGCTGTGGGGATTTCATTTTGTTTATTCTCTTCTGGTTGCCCCACCACAGCCGAGGAGTGGTTTTAAGGCAGGAAGCCTTGGCATTTCTACTGCACTCCATGTGACACCTTGTGGGTCCTGAGAGGCAAATGGACTGTCATTGCGGAGGGGTTGGACTGGATGACCTTTAAAGGCCTCTTCCAACCCAAACCATGCTATGAGTCTATGATTCTATGACACTGCTGAGAGCAGAGGAATCCAGTTTCCAAGTGCAGCTCTCCAAACCCCTCACCCCATCTAATTGTACCTGAGGGGGATCTCAGCTCTGCCCTCCCAACCAGACACAGAGGGCTCATTACAGCTGCCCACATCCAGCTGCCCAGCAGCATTTCCATGGCTTTAGCACCCAGATGTCTTCTCCATGGGACTGCTAGATAACACAGCGATGCCATGGGAGAGCTGTGTGCTTCTGGAGGGCAGCCTGCAGCCCAGCAGGACCCCTCAAGGAAAGAGTCACAGATCTTAAATTTGTTCCACCCTGAAGGGAGAGTCAGGTCACGTCCAGCCACACACACTGCAGTTCCCAGAGCCCCAGAGGCTAACAGGCCATAAGTTGGCTGCTTTTCCTCCGTGGACATACGTGCACGACAGTACATGCAGCGTTGGTGTCTCAGCTGCACTTCAATCCTTAGCCCCCACCCCAGGGAGTGTAGCGGCAAGAAGAAGGGCAGCAGGGAGAAGAGGGGATGCCAAAGTACCCCTGCCAGGGGAGGCGGGAGAGGCAGACACAGTCGGACACTCGAGCATATCTCCTCTATGGTGGTCGGGTTGCTGGGAAGGCAACTCATGACCAAATCCCCAGGACATTAAGGGCAGAGGCTCTGCTGGGTGAGTGAGGAGACCAGGGGGTTGCTCCAGGGAAGGCATCTGCGCTGTAGAGAATGGCAGGGAGGAGCCCAAATCCCCCCTCCCACAGCATTTCTGGCAGCAGCTCCTTCTCCCTCCCTGCCCATGTCTCTGCTTCCTGGAGCTTGTCTTGGCCAGGACCTGTTTCTCTGTCCCCACATCTCCTCCCTCTTCATGCTCACAGCCCCCATCCCACCTGCTCCATGCTCAGCTCAGCCCTGCAGACCCCTCCTGGCAGCAGGGCAGTGCCCAG
The DNA here is from genome assembly GCA_009819775.1 of Phoenicopterus ruber ruber. Taxonomy (NCBI): domain Eukaryota; kingdom Metazoa; phylum Chordata; class Aves; order Phoenicopteriformes; family Phoenicopteridae; genus Phoenicopterus; species Phoenicopterus ruber. The sequence continues at coordinate 801,613 of WNMK01000048.1, read as the reverse complement.
GGGCATCTCCGTGGGCAGGGGTTAAGGAGCAGCTCAGGCAAGGCCTAACAACAGATGAGGTCTCAATGCCTTGTGCACAATGGAGAAATAAATTCCCACCTCTCCCTGCCCACCCAGCAAACCAAGAGGAGAAAACTCAAAGCACAGACTTCTTCCCTTTCAGGTCAGTAGATCCTTGACATCCTTTTCCAAAAGGACCCTCTGCAAATGTCCTGGGGGTGATCTGGAGCTGTGAGCAGCCCTGACCCACCCAGCACCCTCTCGACAGCAGAAGGACCCTGCCCTGATGGGGGTCTCTCCTTCCACCCACAGCTTCTCCCCGCAGCGCCGTGGGGAGCTCCCCGGGCAGGCTGAGTGCTGACCCTGGCAGGCAGCAGAGTCCTTGCCCCAGCACACAGCCCCTGGGGCGCAGGGACCCTGCTCTGAAGGACAGCGCTGGGCACCCCTGCCTGCACACCCACCTTCACACCCTGCAGCCGTCCCTGGGAGAAGGCGGCCGACATTGCCCGTCCCTCTGATGGTGCAGCAGGGAAGCCCTGCTCTGGAGCACGTCCTTCTGTTCTACCCTAGGGAAACTGTGAGAGTCCTCCTGAAAGATCCTACAGGCGGTGGGATGTACGGGTCTTAGGCGACCTCTCCAGGCTAGTCACCTGCATTGCCCTGCATCCAGAGACTTACTGTGCAATAGGCTGTGAAAATTTCTACCCCGGTGAGCTCTCAGCTGTTTTCCCACTCCCATCTGCCTTTAAGCTCTCTCTGCCTCGCTCCTCTGCCCTCAAGGACTGCAGGCAGTGCCCTCAGCCCTGCTGCGCTTTGCAGAGGAGCTGCGCCTGGGCAGAGCGGTCTCTCTGCAGCACTACACGCTTGCCAGGAGCTCCCAGGAGCCTGGCCCAGCTCAGCAGCAGAGGACCAGCCCAAGGCAGCACTTTCTCTGCCCTCCCAGGCTCCCTGGAGATGTCCCTGATGCTCCAGGGGTGACAGGTCCTGCAAGGCAGCAGGATCTCTCCTGGGGAGCATAGGTTGATGCAGACTGAAGTAATCACTGAGCGGCCCTCTCTCAACTCTGGAGAGACTGATCTTAGACGTGGGATTTGTCTTACCATGGTGTGGTGGTCCACGAGAGCTGTAAATGTTCACCTCCCCTAGCCCCGTCCCATTGCCAGGCAGGACACCGCGGCAGTGACAGGCAGGGATCGTTTCCCCCTGGAAAAGGCAGATATTCAGCTGAGTCCATCAGGTATCTCCTCTCTGGGGAGTAGCCCGGAGACTGGAGTGGGGTTCGTCTCTCCCTCATCCACCCCACAGAACCAAAGCAGCTGAGATTCCTCTTGTCTCGGCTCAGTGTGCACAAAATAGGTGTCTGCAGGCCAGCCCCTTCCCTGAGCTCCCACTGGGACCCACGGGGATGGAGGGTGGCAGTCAGCGGCTCACACACAAACACCTGGTGGCATCTGAGGTGCCAGGGGTGGTCCAAGACTTGTGGATGTGTGTGCAAGCTCTGATGGAGCATACATGGGCCACCCACACCTGCCTGAGCATCAGCTGGGGGGCTGTGGGGAGGGTCCCTTGGTCACCTCAGATTACACCCAATGTTTAGGGCATCTGGAGGGCTGTTAGACCCACATTTCTATGGTGGCTGCTGGGCTTCCTGCAGAAGGAGGGTCAGATCTCCCTCCAGGCACCAGCCTCTGCACTCAGTAGAGCTCAGCTCGCTACAAAACTCATCCCTGCTCTGCAGGCACCTGCATTATTTCAAGGCTCTCTTTTTAATGGTGTAAAAAGGCCTCTAGTGCCATACCAGGTGCTTGGCGTGCCCCGCGCAGCTGCGTGTGGCTGGCAAATATAGCAGAGGACCTTCAGGAAAGCCATGTCCCACCGGAGTGGGTGCTGGGCAGACACCTCAGGGCTTCCCAAAGGGCTCTGGTGCCTGTGTGCCAGCATCTGAATGGCAGCATCACGGCAAGGAGGCAAGATCCATCCTGTCTATGCCCAGGGGTGCTGCAGGATTGGGATGTGCATCACACCAGGATCTCCACTCGTGTTCCTACGCTCTCAACCCCCGACAGTTCTCCTCTCACTTGTCCTCTGCCCACGTACTCAAAGAAAAAACATGCCACTGATATCCACAGTGTGGCTGGATCGCAGGCTTACCTCACGCAGGGACTTTCTCAGGGGTACCTTGTGCTCCTGGAGATGGGCACAAGGTGCTGCAGAGTCATCTCAGGCAGAAAACTCCTCTCTTGAAAGGCTGGCATGGCCCTGGCCTGTTTGTCTCCGGACTGCAGGATTTATTGTCTTTGTGAGCATCTCATTTCATCATTACATTGCCCCCTGCCATCCCTTCCAGCATGTCTTTGCTCCGAAGCAAAGCCTTTGCATATGTGGGGTCCTGGGTGCTCGGTTCCAGTTTTCTCCATGAGAAGTCTCGTCTGAGCATCTGCAACCCAAATGTGCACCAATGTCCTCAGCCTGGGACACAGGCAGGAGGATCTGGTGCCCCTTATTCTGTCACAGAGCTTCTGAGGGAACCACTGCTGTGACGTGGGGGGACAGCTTGCACAACTTTCGTTGCTGTGATGGATAGATACAGCTCTTTAGGAGGGGCTGGGGGGGGGAAGAATGAGGCTGGGGAATGCCCTCTGTATGATGGGGCAGATAGAACGTATGGTGGGAAGATGACCGGTTGTATGAGCGTTTGCGGGTGAGGAACAGAGGAGACAGCAGGGAAGGTGACATCGAGGTGGAAGTTCGAACCACTCAGTCAGGGTGAAGAAGTGGACAGTCTTCTGTAGGCAACCCGAGGAAGTCTCCAGATCAGTGAACCTCGCGCTCACTGGGCAGGCAAAGTGCTTGGGTGCAAACAGTCCCATTGGGTCCTGGAGAGTCTCAGGGTCAACTTCTTATCACAGCTGCCAGGTGGGCCGAGAGAGCGTCAGGGCTGGTCAGGGATGTTAAAGTGTCAGCCTTGGCTGCAGTGACCGTGAAATTGTTGGGTCCCAGTTCCCAAGGGAAGTAAGGCAGAAGAGTAGCAGAACTCGGGTTTGGGATCTCGGAGAAGCAGACATTGGCCTGCTCAGGGCTCTTGTTGTAGGAGATCCCATGGAGAGGAAGCTCTGAAAGGTAAAAAATCTACGAAAGCTGAGAACCCTTTAAGGACATCTTCCTGCAAGCACAGGAAGGGTCTGTCGTGATACTCAGGAAAACAACCCTTCCTCTCAGGGAACCGGCTGGGCTAACCAGGAACCTCATGGCTCAGCTCCAGCGCCAAAAGGCAGCAGGCAGGAGGTGGAAGCAGGGACGGGCTACAAAGGAGGAGTTTAGAAATGTTGTCTGGAGAAATAGGGATTGTCTTAGGACAGTCAAAGCTCCCCAAAAGTTCAAGCTTGCAAGGGATGTCAAAGGGGAACAAGATGAGCTACTACCGCTTCCTTATCAATTAAAAAAACAAAGAAGGGTGAAGTAGGCCACTGCTGAATTTAGAATAGAATAGAATAGAATAGAATAGAATAGAATAGAATATTATATTTCAGTTGGAAGGGACCTACAACCACCATCTAGTCCAACTGCCTGACCACTTCAGGGCCAACCAGAAGTTAAAGCACATTGTTAAGGGCATTGTCCAAATGCCTCTAAACACTGACAGGCACGGGGCATCGACCGCCTCTCCAGGAAGCCTGTTCCAGTGTTTGACCACATGCTTGGTAAAGAAATGCTTCCTAATGTCCAGTTGTCCTGCTTGCGGCTGGGATAGGGTTGATTTTCGCCAGAAGCTGGCCGGGGTCTATTCTATACCATGTGACCGTCACACTCACTGTATAGAGGGGGATGACCGGAGGGGGTGTCGCTGCTCGGGAGCAGGCTGGGCGCTGGGCTCAGGGTGGGGAACGACCTGTACAGGATGCACTGCTAAGTACACTCTGTTGTTGGTATTGTTGGGGTTTCTTGTTTGTTTGTTTGTTTTTCCCACCGGGAGCGGGGGGGTGAGCGAGCGACCGTGTGGCTCAGCCTCTGGCTGGGCTAAACCACGACAGCACAGTATCACGGAATCACAGAATGGTGGGGGCTAGAAGGGACCTCTGGAGATCATCCAGTCCAACCCCCCCACCAGAGCAGGGTCACCCAGCGCAGGCTGCACAGGGCCGCGTCCAGGCGGGTTTGAATCTCTCCAGAGAAGGAGACTCCACACCCTCCCTGGGCAGCCTGTGCCAGGGCTCTGTCACCCTCACAGTAAAGAAGCTTTTCCTCACGTTCAGACAGAACTTCCCGTGTTCCAGTATGTGCCTGTTGCCCCTTGTCCTGTCGCTGGGCACCACTGAAAAGAGTCTGGCCCCATCCTCTTGACACCCGCCCTTGACATATTGGTAAGTGTTGATGAAATCCCCTCTGAGTCTTCTCTTCCTCAGGCTGAACAGCCCCAGCTCCCTCAGCCTTTCCCCACAGCAGAGATGCTCCAGGCCCCTGGGCATCTCTGTACCCTCCGCTGGACTCTCCCCAGTAGTTCCTGATCGTCACCAATAGAAGGGCACAGGACTGGGCCCAGGGCAGGGCTTTTGCAGGCAGCACATATTTTGAGGCTCCCGGTAATGCAGGTCCTGGGCAGTGCTCAAGAAATGGGGGCAACTGAGAGGAATTGGTGTTCTGAGTCTGTCTCTGTCTGGCTCTGGGTGCCTATTTTGCACTTGCTCCCTTGCTGCCCTGTAGCCTCTCGCTATTTTTTGCTTCCTCTTTCTTTCTCCATCTGGCTCCTTGTCCCGATTTTTTTAAATCCCTCTCGCTCTCTGCCCTGCAGCCCGCAGCTGTTTTTTCTCTCTCCGTCTCTCTGTCTCCCTGTTCCTATTTTTACATTCCTTCCACTCTGCCCTAAGGCCGGTCACTGTTTTGGCCTTTCTCTGTCCGGCTCCCTGTCTGGATTTTCTAATTCCTCCCTGTCTGTCCCACAGCCCACCCCTAGTTGTTTCTTTCCCCACATCTCTCTCCCGCTCCCTCTCCTTCCTTCTCTTTTGTCCTGTCACCATGTGCTGCTTCCTGGCCTTCTCTTGTCCCTCTGTCCTGCAGCCTGGCCCCTCTGTCCTGCCTGTATCCCCTGCTCAGCTGGCTGGGCCTTCTCTCTCCCCTCCTCCTCCCTGCTCCACGGGGCCCAAGGGCCCGGGCAGCCCCAGGGAGGCGGCCATGGGGCCTGCGGGGCAGCCGGGCCTGGTGTCCCCGCAGGGTCAGACAGCATGAAGGAGCCCTGAGGCATGCTGGGAGCTGGAGTCCCTGGGCAGGGGGCCACCAGGCAGCCATGTTGGTTCCTGGGGCATGCTGGGAGCTGTAGTCCTGGGGCCACAGCCACCCATGAGGCGAGCGAGGCCCTTGGGCAGGTGCAGGGGTGTCTCCTGCCCAATGGCCACCCGGGGATGGCGGGGGGGAGCTCCAAACCGCCCGCTGAGATGGGCTCCCGGGCAGATGGAGCCAGGCCTGGCCAGGGCAGCCCTGGGAGTGAACCGAGAGCTGGGGAGGGGACGGAGATGGAGGCAGACCGCCCCGGGCACTGGCACCCCCCCTGAGCCGCCCTGGCCCCCCTCGCCCCCTGCAGCCACCCCAGCCCCAGCACCTCCCCTGAGGCCTGTCCCGCAGCTCCATGCCGCTCCACGGCCTGTCCTGGCAGCAGCGAGCTGGGCCTCGGGCGCGCCCGATCCTCCATTAACGCGAGAGGAACGGAGGAAGAAGGGCCTGACTGTAAAATTCACCTGGCAGTGCAGAGAGTGGGAGCTGGGGTGAGTCCCAGGCCCTTGGGGCCATGTCACCCCTCTTCTGCATCCTGCTCTCTCGCTTCCTAACGCCCCCCCTCTCCCTCTCTGTCATTTTTTTACCTTCCCCATACCGGTTGTCTTCTCTCTATTCTTGTGTCCTTCTCCTTGTTTCACAGATCCTCCTCCCCATCTGTCCCTAACCTCATCCCTCGAGGAGAACCACAACACCCACTGTACATTTGTCACTCTCAACGTTCTCCAGCACATGCAGATGGCCCAGTGAACAGGATTCCGCTTTGATGTCCAGGACAGACCTCACACCTGCTTCTGTATGAAGTTCACAAGTGTCAGTAATGCTGGGTGGGGAGGGAAACGGGCACACTGCAGAAACACCTGGGCTCCAGTCACAACAGGAACTCCAGTGGGAGGTTGGACCAGAAGCCTCCAGAGGTCCTTTACAACCAACATTCCTACAGCTCTGGGCTCTTGCAGCGCCAAAGGGAAAATTGCTCCCGGGGGATTTCAGAGGCCGTTTTCCCTTTTACCTTCCATGTGCCACACAGAAGCACAAACTGGCATCCACCTCTAGTGCAAGTTTGAAGCAGTAGCCCGTAGCAGTAGCAAAGAAAGCTGGCAAGAGAAGCACCAGGATGTATGCCCAACAGACATTTCTTCTGCCCATCTAAAAATGGAAGGGAAAAAAGGACCCAGAAACCACAGCAATCTTTTCCTCCTGCAGGGAGGAAACAGAGACACAAAGACACAAAGACAAGCACACTACAGGAATCTATGACTCTCAAAGAAGAGACTCTTTCAACCACTCTTCCTTTTGCTTACCAAAGTTCAGAGAGTCTTAAAAAACAACCACAATATCCAGGGGGCAACAGAACCACTTCTCTGAACAGGACTACCGTAGATCCAGTTTTTCTTAGACTAACTTAGACCGGCCTCCCAGTCCCATTAGGGACAGGCTGGTCTTGGTTAGGTGGAGGTCATGCTCGAAAAGTGTTGCCTTTAGGACGGAGAGGAGCATGCACGCTGGGAGCTCTAGTCCCTAATATGACAGCAGTTGAGAAGTTACATGAACAGAATGGGTGGGGAAGAACCTTTCTTAGGCGAACAAAGAGAGTTCACAACGCTATTGCAAAGCGGCCCACAAAATTCCCTAGCTTTGTTAGGTGGTTCCTTCCATGGCTTGGGGTGAGTGAATGCGAAAAGACAATCGTGACTATAGCTGCAGTAATTGAGGAAATTGAAAACCAAACTATGGGTGCAATAAAGGCCTTGCAGATTGAAAGGCCTAGCCTATCACAAGTAGTCCTACAGAATCGAATGGCCCTTGATTTATTACTGGCCTCCCAAGGAGGGGCTTGCCCAGTTATAAAGACACGCTGTTGCACGTATGTAGATCAAAGTGGAAGAATCTCTACAGACTTGGAGGAAATCTGGGAACGGACTAAAATTTTACATCAAGTCACTAAGGACAATACGTCCTGGGGATTTGAAGAAATGTGGAACAAACTTACCTCATGGTTACCAAATTGGACTTGGTTAACGAACTTGTTTATTAGGACACTAATTAGAAGATGTGTCTGTGTTATAGCTTGTGTTATGACTCAATGCTGTAGCTATTGCTCTCAGCTGTGTATGAGAATCAGGTTTGGGTATTGAGGCTTTGGATTTGTGAGTCCAAAGTCTCAAGAAAAGGGGGGAGATGATACCTTGAACAAAGGCTGAAAGATGACACTATGCCTTTGTTGGTAGTTCTGTGTGCTTGCTTTGCGCTTGCTTGAGCAATTTAGAAACTTCTGGTATGTAGAAATAGATAAGAGACCTAAGAAACCTTGAGCTCTGTAGGCAGAACCAGCCAAGACGAGCTAATGGTAACAAAAGAAAGAAGCCATATGGAGTAACCCACGCTGCGCATGCTTCAAGGCAGAGTTTAACTAAAGGACACTAAGGAGACGACCACCAGAGGGTCCAGGAGACCCCAACGAACCACCAAAGAGCCTCACAGAAGACCCTCAGAGACTTAAAGCACATGCGTAATGAAGATGCGAATATTACAACTAGTTGTAGGAAATGACATGAATATGTATGATTATTCCAAGAATTTTAAGGACTATGTATATACTAGAATGATATAAATCTCTACTCTCGCGACTTACGGAATGCACGATAGGTGGAGTGATCCCCCGTGCATCCGGCACTGTAATGAAGAATGCCTGCCTTCTCAAACTTAAAAGGAAGTGTTAGAGGGCCCTTTATTTAACCCATTTTTCCGGTATCAACCCCATTGCAAGGAGCAGAAGGACAGCCCCCCCCACTGAAGAAGAGAGGATCCCCCTGGAGGACCCAGATCACGCCAGCATCCCAGCCCCTCCGACACCTCTGTGAAACCCTCCCCTTCTCCGGCATCAGAGAGAGAAACTGCATCATGGCCGCACAGTACCGGTACCAGCACCGGTTCCACCACAGTTGGGAGCAGCAGGTGCCCCCGAGGGCAGAGAGGGGCAGGACAAAAACAACCCAAAAGCACCCCACCCACACCCCACCACCGGGACGGAATGGGGCAGCACGCACATGTCGGCATCGCAGGGCCACCGGTGCCAGCCCCAGCCCTTCCCCTTGCACAGGAAATTCACCTCCCCCCCCAAATCACCCTGGGGATGGGAAATGGTGGGGATGGGAGACCGTTGGCATAGGAAACCATCACGGGGCTGAGAAATCATCGCTGGGCTGGGAAACCATCACGGGGCTGAGAATTCATCGCTGGGCTAGGAAACCATCACAGATATGGGACACCAGGGTGGGGATGGGAAACCATCATTCGGGACAGGAAATCAGCAGCAGGACGGGAAATCATTCAGATGGGAAGTTGTGGTGGTGTGAAAAATCCCACCCTCGCCAGGCTGGCTGAAGCAGGTGCTGGCGGAATGATCGCCATGGGGACGGAGACTGTTTGCCCCCACCAAAGCCCACACTGGCCAACCGCCATGGCAGGTACAGCAGCAGGCTCCCGCTCCTCCTGGTGCTCCTGCCCTCCAGGTAACCCCCCAGCCGGCTCTGCCCGCCCGTATCTCACCCCATCACCCCTCTTCGCTTCCCCCAACAGAGAGGTTCCCTCTGCGGCTGCCGATGGCATCGGAGGTGCCCGGCCTGAGCTTCAGCGCCCCGGCCATGCCGCCACCGGTCACTGCCTGCGTGCTGCCCTCCGTCCCGGGGGGGCTGCCGGGCTCCTCTGAGCCTGCCCAGGTCCACCCCATCAGCCAGCAGCTGGCGCAGGCCAGCATCTGGCAGGGGGTGCCAGGGCCCCTGGGGGCCCCGGGGCAGCTGGTGCAGCTCCCTCAGGAGGTGCAGCTCCCCCACGGGGTGCAGCTTCCCTCTGGGGTGCAGCTCCCACATGGGGTGCAGCTCCCACATGGGGTGCAGCTTCCCCCTGTGGTGCAGCTCCCCCGTGGGGTGCAGCTCCCCCCCGTGGCGCAGCTCCCACAGGGGGTGCAGCTCCCACAGGGGGTGCAGCTTCGCTACGCGGTGCAGCTCCCCCCTGTGTTGCAGCTCCCCCGTGGGGTGCAGCTCCCTTGCAGGGTGCAGCTCCCCCCCGTGGTGCAGCTCCCACAGGGCGTGCAGCTCCCCCGCGGGGCACAGCTCCCACAAGGGGTGCAGTTCCCCCGTGGGGTGCAGCTCCCCTGTGGGGTGCAGCTCCCCCCTGGGGTGCAGCTCCCACCCATGGTGCAGCAAGCCCAGGGGGTGCAGCTCCCCCGCGGACCTGCTCCCTGTCCCCCTGCCTACGGCTGTGGAGAGCAGCTGCTGATGGCGACGCTGCTGCCCCACCAGCCCATGGGGCTGGGGCCGTGGGCCGCGGGCCACCCCGGCCCCCCGCCACCCCGCCGCCCCGCGGCTCAGCATAGGGTGCAGGGCCCCTCTGTGCTCCACACCCCACCCGGCAGCGCCCAGAAGCCATCAGAGGCCTCCAACAAGGACGGGGAGGCCTCCGAGAACAGCGGCCCTGCCGCCAGCCCCCAGCAGCCCGCCCTGGCTCCGCTGCCCGGCAGAACCGCGATGAAGCCCCAAGGTGAGTTGTGGGGGGTGGCAGAGCCTGCAGGCGGGCGGCCAAGCTGAGGAAAGCACGCATCGCCCCGCACTTGGGTTGGCTTTGTTTGCTTTTGCAGCAGCGCTGACCACCCCAGCGGCTCCGGGGAAGCCCGCGGATCTGCCCGAGCAGGGGCCAGCCGCCTTCGCCGAGGCCCTTCCTGAGGAGGCAGAGGACGCGATGCTCAAACTTATTCGCACCTGGCTCAACACCGCCGATGGCGAGGACACCGTCCCCGATGGCCCCGACAGCCCCAGCTGGACTGCCTTCCTCCACGAGCTGCCCGACCTCTCCCAGTATGTGGCGGAGGGCAGCTGCCCCCAGGAGCGACCGGCGGTGCCGAGGCAGGGGGACGGCGAGGTCACGGTTGACGGTGTCCCTGACTCTACTGACTTCCTCGACCAGCTCCCTGACCTCTCCGAGTACGTGGGGGAGGGCGCCTGCCCCAAGGAGCCAGTGGTGGCAGTGGGGCTGGGGGACAGCGAGGACACTGTCTTGACCACCAATGGGCCCAACTTGGCCACCGAGGTCCTCGATCTGCTCCCCCACCTCATCCCGTCCCTCACGTCCTTCATTTCCCCAACAGCCTCGCCAACACCGATTTCTTCCCTGAGCTCCACGACTTCTCGGAGCACGTGGCAGACGGCGAGTGCCCCCAGCCCCAAGCGGTGGAGACGCGCCCGGGGGACAGCGAGGACACCATCTCGACCACCGATGTCCCCAACGTGACTGACGAGGTCCCCGAGGAGCTCCCCAACCTCTGCGAGTACGTGGCGGAAGGCGGCTGCCCCAAGGAGCGAGCAGTGGCGCGGCGCTGGGGGATGGCAAGGACACCGTCCCCCATGTCCCCGACGTCCCCAACTTGACCACTTACCTCAACAACCTTCCCCATCTCTTGGAGTACAGGGCAGAGGGCGGTTGCAACGAGGAGCAAGTGGCGGCGGTGATGCTGGTGGATGGCGAAAACATCTTGGCCGATGTCCCCGACAGCCCTGCCAGCACCACCTCCTTCAACGAAGCCCTCGACTTCGTGGACTACGGGGCAGAGGGTGAACGCCCCGAGGACCGCCTGGCAGCGGCGATGCTGGGGGACGCCGACCCCTTCTGGGGGGTGCCGGCCTCCCCCGTGCAGGACCCCAGGGGCAAGCAGGGCGGGGTGGCGGCGGACCTCCCCACCTGGCTGCCACTGAGTCCCTCAGACACTTCTGAGGAGACGTCCCTAGGGAGTTCTCCAGAGAGTTCTCCCGAGAGCTCTCTGGAGACTTCAGAGGACAGACTGAGTCCCCTGCTGAGCCCCCTGCAGATCCCGCTGCTGAGTCCCCTGGCGAGGTCCCCGGCTGCCCCCCAGCGTCGTCCGCCCAGCACGGCCCAACTGGTGGAGGAGGCGCTGCGCAGGCAGCCCCGGGTGGTTTTGACCCGCTTGCTGCTGCCGCCGGGCCTCCTCTCCTGCCGGGTGGGGCCCAGATCAGGAGAGGCGGGCGGCAAGCAGCTCAAGCGCCCCACGTCAGCCAGCACCGCCAAGACGCACCAGACCTCCCCGCGGGACAACATCCCACCAAAGAAAAAGAAGATGGTGGTGCGCCAGCTGGCCAAACACGCAAAAACCCACTAAGAGGCCAAGCTGGACAGCGATGGCGCCGCGGCGGGCGGCAGTGGGCAGAAGGCAGGAAGCGGCAAGCGGAGAGCATCCCACGGCAACAATGTGCCCGCCAAGCGGCCTCGAACCCGGGACGGACGCCAGGGGACAAAGGGCCTTTGCACAGCAAAAGGGGACAGGTTTAATGCAGCTGCTTCACCGAAACCCTGCAGCACGGAGGCCTTAACCCGCTGGCCCGGGGCTCCGGCCCCACGCCCCGCCCCAGTCCGGGGACCCTTGCCCGCCCCAGTCCCTCGGCCCCCCGCGCTTTCAGCTACGGCTCCCTGCTGCCCAGGGGCTGCAAGATGTTCAATGCAACGGGCGACATGGCGCTGCCGGCGGCACGCTGCTGGGGTCAGGGCCCGGCCGGGCACCGTGGCTGCCGGCAGCACCGGGCCGCACGTCGCTGCAGCGCCCTGGGCCGCACGTCACTGCAGC
>WNMK01000048.1:540095-789614 GCA_009819775.1 Phoenicopterus ruber ruber | reverse complement strand
TGAGAAAGGTATAAGCACAGGGCAACTGGGAACTAGATGGAGGGACAGACCAGCTCCCCTCACTCTGCACTAAGCCATGGACAAACATCTTGCCTCATAGGACTCGCTCTGTTCTGCCTCAGTCCAGCAGAAATGCTCAGGGTTTCTGACATCGAAGAATACTCTCCAGGGGAAATGGGAGAGGAGCTGTAAAAATCCCTTGAACTCCTAAACTGCCTTTACCATCCTGGTTCGTCAGTACTGGGAGTGCAGATGCTGACAAGCCCTTCTGAATTAGCAGCAGTTTCATCGGAGAAAGTCCAACACCAGCACTGGCCCCTGCCCCCACCGTGCCCATGAACCCACTGCTGCAGAGCAGGGCTGACTCCTCGGCAGCCAGCGGGCAGAGGCCCTGCTCCTCACGGCACACTCGGCCAGCACCAACCAGAGTCCAGCCACGGAGCTGCAGGAAGGTCTCCTGGAAAAGACTGGCATGTGGCGGCAGGTGCAGGTTTAGGAGAAAGGGCTTTGACTTTGCTCAGAGAAGTTTACCCTAATATGGCACTGTCTTTTTGTTTTTGCACAATGCTCCATGCTGAGTGGAAGCAGATGTCCAACAGCAGCTCCATCACCCAGTTCCTCCTCCTGGCATTCACAGAAACGTGGGAGCTGCAGCTCTTGACCTTCTGGCTCTTCCTGGGCATCTACCTGGCTGCCCTCCTGGGAAACGGCCTCATCATCACCACCGTAGCCTGCGACCACCGCCTCCACACCCCCATGTACTTCTTCCTCCTCAACCTCTCCCTCATCGACCTGGGCTCTGTCTCTACCACTGTCCCTAAAGCCATGGCCAATTCCCTCTGGGACACCAGGGCCATCTCCTATGCAGGATGTGCTGCCCAAGTCTTTCTGTTTATCTTCTTGCTTGGAGCAGAGTTTGCCCTTCTCACTGTCATGGCCTACGACCGCTACGTTGCCATCTGCCAACCCCTGCACTACGGGACCCTCCTGGGCAGCAGAGCTTGTGTCCACATGGCAGCAGCTGCCTGGGGCAGTGGGTTTCTCAATGCTGTGCTGCACACGGCCAATACATTTTCAATCCCCCTCTGCAAGGGCAATGCCCTGGACCAGTTCTTCTGTGAAATCCCCCACATCCTCAAGCTCTCCTGCTCAGATGCCTACCTCAGGGAAGCTGGGCTTCTTATATTAAGCTGTTTTTTAGCTTTTGGGTGTTTTGTTTTCATTGTGGTGTCCTATGTGCATATTTTCAGGGCCGTGCTGAGGATCCCCTCTGAGCAGGGACGCCACAAAGCCTTTTCCACGTGCCTCCCTCACCTGGCCGTGGTCTCCCTGTTTTTGTTCACTGGCATGTTTGCTCACCTGAAGCCTCCCTCCATCTCCTCCCCAATCTTGGATCTGATGGTGGCAGTTCTGTACTTGGTGGTGCCTCCAGCACTGAACCCCCTCGTCTACAGCCTGAGGAACAAGGAAGTCAAGGATGCAATGTGGAAACTATTTGGATACGTGCCCCTTCAGATTCATTAGGTGCCCATTGTCCCACTAGGGCCCCCACTATATCTCAGGAAAAGTCAAGACTAACTTTTATTCATGTGTGTCTTTATATTTTCTTTGTGAGTTTTTGGGTTTGGTTTTGGTTTATACCTATGATAATATCATTCTATGCCTCCTTCCTGTTTTTTCTTTAACCGCAGACCTCAGGTACATATGGATCCAGGCTCCCTGTTTACATCAACTCAATAAAGAAACCAGTAGAAAATTCTTTCTCTCCACTCCCATCTCTTCACGTCTCCTCTGGAGCTGGGGGAGCAGCCCCAGCATGCAGGAGGGGTTGGGGAGGCAAATGCCCAGCTGCCCCGTGGAGCTGCCCCTCGCTGCCTCGGCAGGCACTCCCTCTTTGCTGCCTGCGAGTCGGGGCTGCTGCTTCCCTGGAGCCATGGCCAAGGACAGCAGCAGGCCCTGGTCTTTTCAGCACCGGTCTCTTCATTTCCATATTGTGCGCTGTTTCCTTTCTAGTTGTGTTACCCCTAAGGTCTCCGGCAACTCGTGACAGTCCTGTGGTCTCTCCAGTGGCATCCCTGTGGCTGTGGGCAGGAGCAGGCCATGTGAACCCCTGTGTCAGAGCTGGGCTCCCTGCTGGCACCACTGTCCCCAAAGGGGCTCCTCAGGGCAGGGCCAGGAGGCTGGGTGGGTGCCTCTTCCAAAGCTGGTGCCAGGGATGCCCCCAGCAGCTGCTTCCTGAGAAGGCCTCTTGCTGTTCTGGGGTTCTCCATGGATGCAGGGGACAATCTCAGAGTCCCAGGGTGATCTGTTAGGGACCGAGAGCTGGACCGTGAGCTCCCTTCTCCGTGGCAGATGTCCACACAGACAGCAACTGGTCTTTGACTTACCTGGCTATTGCTGTCCCACCTGCGGTGGGGCTGATGGCAGATGCCATCCTGGAGAGGAATCAGGAGCTGCCAGGGGATCTCCAGGGACAGTGTGTGTGTCTGAGTGGGCAGTGAGCGGCACGTCATATGAGTGACCATCCAAGGTAGAGTCTCCCAGAGAAAAAGGGGAACCTGAAGAGCATAAGGGTGACCCAGGGCCCTGCAATGCCAGAGGAGGCTGTGAGGAGAGAGCAGGCAAAGCGACATAAGACTGGAGAGTGTTTCAGGACACCCTCTTGGAAAGCCCAGGGGCTGGATCCAGTGCAGCCCTCCGCTGCCCTTTGTGCCATTAGAGACACCCCATGGTCCTGCCCAGCCCCGTCCTCGGCTACTGAGCCATGAGGGAAGATGGAAAAGGGCTCAGCAGCAGTGAACCCCGTCCGGCTGGGTCTGCTCCACACCCTGACCAGCACGGCCAGGGCAGGGTCACCCTGTGGCCAAAGGGGTGGCCCCTCACTCTGCAGAGCGGCAGCGCCAGCTCGGGGGCCTGCAGGGAGCACGAGGAGGGAACTAGGAGTGGCTGGACAGGCCAGCACGGACACACTCACCTGGGGAAAGGCTCTCTGGGGAGCAGGGACGTCCCTGGAGAAGAGCAAGGCAGCATTTCTGTGCCTGCAGGGAGGAATCAATGTGAAAGAGAAACCTCTTTCTGCAGGCACCCGCTCAGGGCAGGCTGCTCCGTTGCTGGAGCAGGACTCTTGTGCTGGTCTGAGTTGAGGGGCTGGCACCGAGGGGCCCAGGCTGTCTGTGGTGGGCATCTCCTGGAGTTGATGCCAGGAGTCCTGGATTTTCCCTGATCTCCATTTCCTTGTGCCATGTCCAGCCTGCAGCCCTGGGGCAGCGGAGGAGGCCGAGACCCCTCTCTGCTCCCCAGGACCTGCTGTGCCCTTCAGAGGGGCTGGGGCTGTGGGGTGAGTGCCCAGAGCTTGGCAGCACCCTGTGTGGGCACTGCCATGGGGCCAGCCCAGACTGGGCTGCTCTGCGGGGCTGGGCTGGGGAGAGAGCAGGGGTTGTGGGGAGAGCTGGGGAGGGGCTCGGCTGGGCTGGAAAGTGCCTGGGAGAGGACACCACCAACGTTGGCTGAGCTGTGTGACCGTGCAGGGGGAGGACACACTCCCGTGGGTGTGAGGTGCAGAGCCAAGACCTGCCGGTGCAGGAGAGAGGAGGCCGGTCTGTGCCCGTGGTGGTAAGGACAGACTGGGAAGGGGCCCAGGGCATTTGTCTCTCCCGTTGCCATTTCCAGCCCTGGCCACTCACCCCAGTTTATGGGTGAGGTTTGCGCTCTGGCCATCTTCTCCCTCCTGCTGGACTCGGTGCCTGTGTCAGGTGAGATGAGGGGATCTGAGGTCAACTTCTGGATAGACTGCAAATCTAAGACCTGCTCTGGGAGCAATCTAAACCCTATGTGTGTCATATGGACATATATTTTCCACTAACATAGCCAACCATACAGAGAGAAATGGCGGGGTTGGGGAGGTGAGGAGCAACATTGTCCATACAGTGATGGACCTCAAGGGGCTGCTTTTCCTACCTGTCGACACCTCCTTAATCATAGAATCATAGAATCATAGAATCACAGAATCGGTCTGGTTGGAAGAGACCTCCAAGATCATTGAGTCCAACCATTAACCTATCACTACCAAGTCCGCCACTAAATTATATTCCTTAGTGCCACATCTAAACGTCTTTTGAATACCTCCAGGGATGGTGACTCCACCACCTCTCTGGGCAGCCTGTTCCAATGCCCGACAACCCTTTAGGTGAAGATATTTTTATGAATATCCAATCTAAACTTCCCCTGGTGCAACTTGAGGCCATTTCCTTTTGGCCTGTTGCCTGTTACTTGGGAGAAAAGACCGACCCCCACCTGGCTCCAACCTCCTTTCAGGGAGTTGCAGAGAGCAATAAGGTCTCCCCTCAGCCTCCTTCTCTCCAGGCCAAACACCCCCTGTTCCCTCAGCCGCAGCTCACAGCACTTGTGCTCCAGACCCTTCCCCAGCTTCATTGCCCTTCTCTGGACACGCAACAGCCCCTCAGTGTCTTCCTTGGAGTGAGGGGCCCAAAACTGAACCCAGCACTCGAGGTGCAGCCTCACCAGTGTGAGTACAGGGGGACGATCCCTGCCCTACTCCTGCTGGCCACACTATTGCTGATACAGGCCAGGATGCCGTTGGCCTTCTTGGCCACCTGGGCACACTGCTGGCTCATCTTCAGCTGCTGTTGACCAACCCCCCCAGGCCCTTTTCCGTTGGGCACTTTCCAGCCACTCCCCCCCAAGCCTGTAGCGTTGCCTGGGGTTGTTTTGACCCAAGTGCAGGACCCGGCACTTGGTCTTGTTGAACCTCATACACTTGGCCTTGGCCAATCGATCCAGCCTGTCCAGATAGAGACACTCAATTAAGAGACACTCTGCATCAATATCAAGTGGAGAATTCTTCTATCACTGCTTCAAAGTGCTCATTGAATATGGTCCTCTTCACCTACTCTCCTGAAACCTCTCTAATTAGCTATACAAGTCTTCAATACTTGAAGAAAGTGATGCAAGAGAGATGGCTTGTTAGGGCTTTTGGCATTTTAATGAGCCCATGGTGTATTTGGGGCTGAGCCCATGACCCTCAGGTACTGAGGAGAGACTGAACAAACCTTTCAAGGAGGCAAAGGAAAAGCAAAAACCCAAAGTTCTTTGAAGCTTTAATAGGCCCCACTGAGGGCCACTACTGACAAAGCCTCCCCACGGACTCGTTAGAGCTGATAATTGGAGGCTGTGATTGCAGGGAGGCAAAGGCACTGTGCAGGTGGCTCTGATGATGAGAAAACCCTTGGTTTGCTTTGTGAAGCACAAAGGCCAAGCCATGACCTCCAGCCTGTGGGAAGGGGGATCCTGTCCCTCGCGCACAGCTCAGGGCTCTTCCTGGGACCGTGGGATGTGGGGTGTGCAAGGCCCAGGGAAGCACAGCAATGGCACAACAACTTCCAGCTTCCCCATGGGGTTGCAAGGAGGCAATGAGGCCCCAGTGCCATGAGGACAACATGGCTTCTCCTAGGCCTCAGCGGCAGAGACAACTGCCATAGGCAAGGGGACAAAGACCTGGGTTCTGTCGGTGCCTTCCAGCCTTGCCAGCGGCCTTTGCCACCTCCACCGCAGGCTGTTCTACATGGTCCTACACCTGCCTCTGTTCCCCTGCAGGCTGGAGACACCCATCTCACTTCCCCACCTTGCTCTCACCCCAGCATTTCCGTACTTTCACCGATGTGTCTCCAGCCTGTTCCTTGAAACGTAAAGCCATGGGCTGATCCAGACTCCCTCTGGGTGACCCCTTGCACCACAGCACTACCCTTCGAGTGACATTTCTTCCTCCTTGTCCTGGTTGTGGCTGGGATAGGGTTAATTTTCACCAGAAGCTGGCCGGGGTCTATTCTATACCATGTGACCGTCACGCTCACTATTTAGAGGGGGTCGACTGGAGGGGTGGCTCAGGAGCGGGCTGGGTGTTGGGCTCTGGGCGGGGAGCGACCTGTACCGGAAGCACTGCTAAGTACACGCTGTTGTTGTTATTGTTGGTGTTTCTCGTTTGTTTGTTCTCTCTCCCTTTGTTGTTCGGTTAAACTGTTGTTGTTAACCCACGAGTTTTGCCTTTCTTTGTCCTGATTCTCTCCCCGTCCCACCAGGGGCGTGGGGGGGCGGGGGTAGTGAGCGAGTGACCGCATGGCTCAGCCTCTGGCTGGGGCTAAACCACGACAGTCCCTTTTGGCGCCCAGCGTGGGGCCCGACAACAGCACTTTTGTATTAAGTGTGCTCTAGCTGTAGTAGTTACTAAGTGACAAGCTCCTGCACGGGTCCAAAAGTTTGCTGGCTGCACTGTTTCTCTCTTGACTTTTGGCAACATGTTAATGCGAACAATGCGAATGTGCTTTGTCCTGGCACTGACGGTCTCACTGTGCTGGGGGAGCTATCTGGTGGAGAGGATGAGGGAATACATCATCTCCCTCTCCCTACCCAGGATTGATGTGGACAGGTTTGTTACGCAGGCTCCTGAGGTCCTTGCTCACCCTTATGTGAGCTGCTTAGTACTACTTAGTAATATTGTTGGCATATTACGGGGTTTGTGGAATCTGGTCTCATCCTGGTGGAAGAGAAGACAACTTTTGGGTGAGGCTATATTAAAGCGTGACCTGAGACAGCCGGTCCCAGGGTGGCAGGGTGTGTGGAAGGACTTGGGCAGGTTCCTAGGGCGGTTATCACCTCCCATAGCGTGGGACTTTACACCTGAACAGGCAAGCAACCCTGGCAAACTGACACGCCACCTGATGGAAGGGTGCCTTGCCTATCCCAATGAGAACCACCAGCTTCTAGCGCTGTACTGGGGCCTGGCTTGTGCCTATCGAGCCGCAGTTCAGCATTCCCAGAGGACTCCGGTTGAGGCAGGGACCCAAACTGCACCTGAGGACATCATGGTTGAGATAGGGACCCAAACACCACCACCAACTACAGTAATTGCCCCAGTAGTTAAAAAGAAACAATGGACAAGGAAGACAACAGGTCCATATCCTCGATTAGTAAGGGAAGAGGAAAAAGAGGAAAGGTTTGATCACGAAGCCGGTCCTTTGACAAAGACATTGGAGGAAGGAGTGAGAGAATTCAGACAGGAAGCGGAAACTACCCGGTCCCTGACCTCAGCAGAACTTCGAGACATGCGGAAAGATTACAGCCGCCAGCCAGGTGAGCGGATTGCTGCCTGGCTGCTCCGATGCTGGGATAGCGGGGCTGACAGTCAGCACTTGGAAGGCAAGGAAGCCCAACAGCTGGGATCCCTTGCTAGGAACCGGGGGATTGAGAGAGGAATTGGAAAAGAGGCAGCAATTTGCAGTCTCTGGAGACAGCTCCTCTCAAGCGTGAGGGCAAGATATCCATTCAAGGAAGATTTGGGAACTCCCCAGGAAAGTGGACCACTGCAGATGAAGGCATCCAGTGCCTGAGAGAATTAGTGGTACTGGAAGTCATCTACAGGGGTCTAGACAATGATGAGGTCTCCAAAGATCCAGAGGATGTCCTGCGCACACGGGCTATGTGGAGAAAGGTGATTCAGAGTGCCCCAGCGTCATATTCTAACAGCCTGGCAGCGATGTATTGCCCGGATATTGATACGCCAACTGTGGAGAGAGTGTCGTCTTGGCTCCAAAACTTGGAAGAAAATCTCTGTACCGCCTCATCCCTATGGGCCAGTGCCTTGGCTATCAGGGGTGCCCCAAGAAATCAGTCCTCTCCTGCCTCGGTCAGAGGGAAAGGGAGCCCCAGACGCACACCGCGTGGAGCACTCTGGTTCTTCCTGTGTGACCAGAGGGAGGACATGAGGAAGTGGGACGGTGAACCCACCTTGAAGCTGGAAGCCCGTGTACATGAACTGAGAGGGAAGACAGCTGTTAAGAAGGGGCCACCCAGGAAGTCTGTCAGCAGAGTTGCTGTAGAGACACACGAAGGCAGTCAGTGGTTTCCCAAACAGAGAGGAACTGAAGTCACCTCCCTTGATCCTGAGGAGGGGCCTTCTGGTCTGGCGCTGCAAGGCTCAGACAGGAAATACTCTGACAAGGAACAGGAATAGAGGGTCCCCGCCTTCGGCCAGGAGGAGGAAAGGGATGACCGTGTATACTGGACTGTGTGGGTTCGGTGGCCTGGCACATCAGACCCACAGAAGTCTAGGGCTTTAGTAGACACCGGTGCACAGTGTACCCTGGTGCCATCAGAATATAGGGGCACGAAACCCATCTGGATGTCAGGAGTGACAGGGGGATGCCAAGAATTGTTGGTATTGGAGGATGAGGTGAGCTTAACAGGGGACAAGTGGGAAAATCACCCCATTGGGACCGGCCCAAAGGCCCCTTGTATCCTTGGCATAGACTAGCTCAGGAAAGGGTACTTCAAGGACCCAAAGGGATACCGATGGGCTTTTGGTGTAGCCACAGTGAACGCAGAGAAGACCAAACAGCTCTCTACCCTGCCTGGCCTCTTGGAAGATCCCTGCGTTGTGGGATTGCTGCGAGCTGAAGAACAGAAGGTACCAATTGCTACCAGGACGGTGCACCGGCGGCAATATCGTGCCAACCAAGACTCCCTGGCTCCCATCCATGAGCTGATTCATCAACTGGAGAGCCAAGGAGTCATCAGTAAGACTCATTCACCTTTTAATAGTCCTATATGGCCAGTGCGGAAATCTAACGGAGAATGGAGATTAACGGTGGACTATCGTGGCCTGAATGAAGTCACGCCACCACTGAGTGCTGCCGTGCCGGGCATGCTAGAACTTCAGTACAAACTGGAGTCCAAGGCAGCCAACTGGTATGCCACCATTGATAGCGCCAATGCGTTCTTCTCCATCCCTTTGGCAGCAGAGCGCAGGCCGCAGTTTGCTTTCACTTGGAGGGGCGTCCAGTACCCCTGGAATCGACTGCCCCAGGGGTGGAAACACAGCCCCACCCTTTGCCATGGGCTGATCCAGACTGCACTGGAAAAGGGTGGAGCTCCAGAACACCTGCAATACATTGATGACATCATCGTGTGGGGCAACACAGCAGAAGAGGTTTTTGAGAAAGGGGAAAAAATAATCCACATTCTTCTGGAAGCTGGCTTTGCCATAAAACGAACTAAGGTCAAAGGACGTGCACAGGAGATCCAGTTCCTAGGAATAAAGTGGCAAGATGGACGTCGTCAGATCCCGACAGATGTGATCAACAAAATAGCAGCTATGTCTCCACCAGCTAACAAAAAGGAGACCCAAGCTTTCTTAGGCGTTGTGGGTTTCTGGAGAATGCATCTTCCAAATTACAGTTTCATTGTAAGCCCTCTCTATCACGTGACCCGAAAGAAGAATGATTTCACGTGGGGCCCTGAGCAACGACAAGCCTTCGAACAAATTAAACAGGAGATAGTTCATGCAGTGGCCCTTGGACCAGTATGGGCAGGGCAAGATGTTAAAAATGTGCTCTACACTGCAGCCGGGGAGAACGGCCCTACCTGGAGCCTCTGGCAGAGAGCACCAGGGGAAACTCGAGGTCAACCCCTGGGGTTTGGGAGCCGGGGATACAGAGGATCTGAGGCCCGCTACACTCCAACTGCAAAAGAGATCTTGGCAGCATAGGAAGGGGTTCGACCTGCTTTCGAGGTGGTTGGTACTGAAGCCCAGCTCCTCCTGGCACCCCGACTGCCGGTGCTGGGCTGGATGTTCAAAGGGAGAGTCCCCTCGACACATTGTGCCACTGATGCCACGTGGAGTAAGTGGGTCGCGCTGATCACACAACGAGCTCGAATAGGAAAACCCCAGTCGCCCAGGAATCTTGGAAGTGATCATGGACTGGCCAGAAGGCAAAGATTTTGGAATGTCGACAGAGGAAGAGGTGACACATGTTGAAGAGGCCCCACTGTATAATGAACTACCAGAAAACGAGAAGGAATATGCCCTGTTCACTGATGGGTCCTGTCATCTTGTGGGAAAGCATCGAAGGTGGAAAGCTGCTGTGTGGAGTCCTACATGACGAGTCACAGAAGCCACTGAAGGACAAGGTGAATCCAGTCAGTTTGCAGAGGTGAAAGCCATCCAGCTGGCTTTAGATATTGCTGAGTGAGAGAAGTGGCCAGTGCTCTATCTCTCTACCGACTCCTGGATGGTGGCAAATGCCCTGTGGGGTGGTTACAGCAATGGAAGCAGAGCAACTGGCACTGCAGAGGCAAACCCATCTGGGCTGGCAAATTGTGGCAAGATATTGCTGCCCAGCTAGAGAAGCTGGTTCTAAAAGTACGCCACGTAGATGCCCACGTACCTAAGAGTGGGGCCACTGAGGAACATCAAAACAACCAGCAGGTGGATCAGGCTGCTGGGATTGAAGTGGCGCAGGTAGATCTGGACTGGCAACATAAAGGTGAGTTATTCCTAGCTCGGTGGGCCCATGACACCTCAGGCCATCAGGGGAGAGATGCAATATATAGAAGGGCTCGTGACCGAGGGGTGGACTTGACCATAGACACTATCGCACAGGTTATCCATGAGTGTGAAACATGCAGTGCAATCAAGCAAGCCAAGCGGTCAAAGCCTCTCTGGTATGGAGGACGATGGCTGAAATATAAATATGGGGAGGCCTGGCAGATTGATTCTATCCCACTCCCACAGACCCGCCAAGGCAAGCACCATGTGCTCACAATGGTGGAAGCAACCACCGGGTGGCTGGAAACATATCCCATGCCCCATGCCACTGCCCGGAACACCATCCTGGGCCTTGAAAAGCAAGTCTTATGGCGACATGGCACCCCAGAAAGGATTGAGTCACACAACGGGACTCATTTCCGAAACAACCTCATAGACACCTGGGCCAAAGAGCATGGCATTGAGTGGGTGTATCACATCCCCTATCATGCACCAGCCTCTGGGAAAATTGAACGATACAATGGACTACTGAAAACTACACTGAGGGCAATGGGTGGTGGGACTTTCAAACATTGGGATACACATTTAGCAAAAGCCACCTGGTTAGTTAACACTAGAGGGTCTACCAATCGAGCTGGTCCTGCCCAATCAAAGCCTTTACATACTGTAGAAGGGGATAAAGTTCCTATAGTGCCCATGAAGAATACGTTAGGGAAGACAGTCTGGGTTACTCCTGCCTCAGGCAAAGGCAAACCCACCCATGGGATTGTTTTTGCTCAAGGACCTGGGTGCACTTGGTGGGTGATGCAAAAGGATGGGGAAGTCCAATGTGTACCTCGAGGGGATTTGATTTTGGGTGAGAATAGTCAATGAATGAAACTGTATGATGTTAATTGCTATATAACGTTGTCACTGTATGTCATCTCTATTACAGTTGCTATAAGCCAAATCAATGATATTATAGCAAGAATTACCCAAATTAATAAAGAATGAACTATTGATAAAACGGAGCAAAGTGCAGCAGTAATGGAAGCAGAACTGGCTTTAGCAACTGGCGCCCATCAACTTCCTCAAGAGATTGACGTCTTCAACCCACAGACTGTGGACATGATACACCAGCCGAGCCAGATACTGTGACTGCAAGTTCCAGATGCAACAAACCAACACTACGCACCATCCTCCCACTGCGTCCAGTGTCACCTGCCGCACCACGCCGAGACCCAGCCCTGTTTCGCCGACTGAGCAAACTCCACATCATCTCTCCTGCCCCAAGAGACTATTATGACAGATGGAGCCTGAAGTCATGGACTAAATGAACTCAATAGACGCTTCAAAGGGATGGTCCATAGACTAAGAGAATGATGTCTGTGTGTGTATCTATATATATATAAAACAGGAAAAGTGGTGGTGATTAGTTGGAAAGTGTAGGATCTGAGCATGACGTCTATGGTATAGAATAAGGGGTGGATAATGTCCTGGTTGCGGCTGGGATAGGGTTAATTTTCACCAGAAGCTGGCCGGGGTCTATTCTATACCATGTGACCATCACGCTCACTATATAGAGGGGGTCGACCTTAGCTGGGGGGGGGATCACTGCTCGGGAGCGGTGTGGGCGTTGGGCTCTGGGCAGCGAGCAACCTATACCAGAAGCACCGCTAAGTACACTCTGTTGTTGTTATTGTTGGGGTTTCTTGTTTGTTTGTTTTCTTTCTCTTTGTTGTTCAGTTAAACTGTTGTTGTGGTTAACCCAGGAGTTTTGCCTTTCTTTGTCCTGATTCTCTCCCCGTCCTGCTGGAAGTGGGGGTGTGAGCGAGCGACCGCGTGACTCAGCCTCCTGCTGGGGCTAAACCACAACAAGACTGTACTGGAAAAATCTCAGATTTGAACAGGACTGCTGTAAATCCCAAGTACCTGATGAGAGAAATGGTGGTGTTGTAGGGATAGGAATGAAGACTGCCCATAGAGTGTCTGACGTAAAAGGTCTTGACTTCCATATTCAGACTACATTAGGAGACATTCAGGATCAGTATTGGCCGGAGATTGCTGATATCAATGTGTAAGAAAAAATATAGAAAAAAATTGAAAAAGCAGAAATCGTTTCTTATTGTTGTTTAGTATTGTAATATTTCCACTTCTGAAATCTCTCTAATTAACCACGCAAGAACTGAGGAATTCAGGAAAACTCTGCACAGAGACTTGGCTTGCTAGGGCGTTTGGCATGTTCGTGAGCCCTCTGGTGCCAAGTTCCTGAACTGCAGCTCCTGAAAGACTGAACAAGCCTCTGGAAAAGTAAAAATCAGGAGCAAACCTCCAAGTTTCTGAGGGTGTTGGGGGGGGCCACTGAGGGCCATTACTGGCAAGACCATGGAGGGACTGACCAGGGAAGATTCCCATCCCTGGGGACTGGCGAAGCAGAAAGTCAGAAGCACCAGTTACAGGTAGAAAACCAAATGTGGAGGTGGCTCTGAAAACCTCAGAGTGGGCCTCAGTGGAAGACACAGCAGCCATAGCCAAGGGGATGAGGATCTCAGTTCTATTGGGGTGGTGTCCCAGGCCCACCAAGGCCCTTGGCCATCCCCACCACAGGCTGTCCCACACTGTCCTATGACTGTGCCTGTGTCCTTGCAGACTTTAACTACCCGCCTGGTTCCTTGCCTCACTCTGACACAGGATCTCGCAAGCTTTACTGATGTCTCTCTGTCCTCACTGGTTGTGTCTCAAAACACAAAGTTTTCTGAGTATTTGCCAGTGTCTGTGAGTTTCCCACAAGTCGCTCAGCTTCTTCCGAAGTCCTGCTAATGCTCCCCTTGCACCCAAGATGTCCTGGCCTCTAGACTTGCTTGAATCTTCGCGCCATATCATAGAATCATAGAATTGTTTTGGTTGGAAGAGACATCCAAGATCATCGAGTCCAACCGTTAACCTATCACTACCAAGTCCACCACTAAGTCATGTCCCTTAGCACCACATCTACACATCCTTTAAATCCCTTCAGGGATGGGGACTCCACCACCTCCCTGGGCAGCCTGTTCCACTTCCTGATAACCCTTTCAGGGAAGACATTTTTCCAAATATCCAATCTAAACCTCCCCTGGTGCAACTTGAGGCCCATTTCCTCTCGTCCTGTCGTCTGTTACTTGGGAGAAGAGACCGACCCCACCTCGCTCCAACCTCCTTTCAGGTAGTTGCAGAGAGTGATAACGTCTCCCCTCAGCCTCCTTTTCTCCAGACTAAACATCCCCAGTTCCCTCAGCCCCTCCTCATAGGACTTGTGCTCTAGACCCTTCCCCAGGTTCATTGCCCGTCTCTGGACACGCTCCAGCACCTCAATGTCTTGGAGTGAGGGGCCCAAAACTGAACACAGTACTCGAGGTGCGGCCTCACCAGTGTGAGTACAGGGGGACAATCACCTCCCTACTCCTGCTGGCCACACTATTGCTGATACAAGCCAGGATGCCGTTGGCCTTCTTGGCCACCTGGGCACACTGCCAGCTCATATTCATCCGACTGTCAACCAACACCCCCAGGTCCTTTTCCGCCAGGCAGCTTTCCAGCCACTCCCCCCCAAGGCTGTAGCGCTGCCTGGGGTTGGTGTGACCCAAGTGCAGGACCCGGCACTTCACCTTGTTGAATGTCATACAATTGGCCTCGGCCCATCGATCCAGCCTCTCCAGATCCCTCTGTAGCACCTTCCTACCCTAAAGCAGACTGTCACTCACGCCCAACTTGGTGTCGTCTGCAAACTTACTGAGGGTGCCCTCGATCCCCTCGTCCAGATCATTGATAAAGGTATTGAACAGGACTGGCTCCAGTACTGAGCCCTGGGGAACACCACTTGTGACCGGCCGCCAACCAATCACCACAACTCTTTGGGCCTGGCCATCCAGCCAGTTTCCTACCCAGTGCAGAGTACGCCCATCCAAGCCATGGGTAGCCAGTTTCTACAGGAGGATGCTGTGGGAGACGGTGTCAAAGGCTTTAATAAAGTCCAGGTACAGCCTTTCCCTCATCCACTGAGCAGGTCACCATGTCGTAGAAGGAGATCAGGTTGGTCAAGCAGGACCTGCCTTTCATAAACCCATGCTGACTGGGCCCGATCGCCCAGTTGTCCCGTACGTGCCAAACATGCAAACATGGACTTCTGAGCCAGTCACTTGGTGTCGCTCTGTGGAGGGACAACCAACCTGTCTGAGCTGGAATGAGAGGCCCATGCTGGAAATGGTGTTTGTTCTTGGCTGCTCTGTGACGGTTGCCATGGAGCAGCTTCCCCAGGGTGGCCAGCGAACATGGGCACAGACCAGACCCTGCTCTGCTGCTCCTTCAGGTCTCCCCCGGCAGCCTGGCTGTGCAAGGACACTGCCATGTGCCCCCACCCTGCACACTCACACACATCTGTGCTCTTCACTGGTGTTTTCCTCTCCTGACCCTTTCCTGGATGTGTTCTTGAGAGCAATTGTGAAAGAAGACCTAAGCCTTCAGGCACTGCAATCAGGAGATGCCCTTGTATGATGGAAATGCTGTTGGGGAGGCCAGCTCTGTCACAGAGGTGCCCATCACCTGTCCCTGCCTGCGGTCACAGGACTGCCACGCAGCAGGACTGTGACCAAGCTGCCAGAGCACTCAGGCCTTAAACCCAACGCAAGGGCTCAGGAAGAGAGTGTGGAGGTGACAAGAGAGCAGCTCCGGAAAGACCAAGTGCTGGTGCTCCCTGGCAGCGCTGCTGTGATGGGACTGTTTTCCCCTCCACTGCTGCACACAGGCAGTGCCACTGCAGCACCAGAGAGGTCTCAGAGGAAGGCTCTCAGAAAAAGAGTTTGCTGTAGGGTCCTTTATTATTTTGCAAAGCAGAGAGCCCATGGCTCTCATTTACACAGTCTCCGGGTAACACTGCACAGGCAGATGCCAAGTTAGAAGTGGGATAAAGAACGACATTTCTTTGTGCAAAATATGATCACAAGTAAAACATCGCAAAAAAAGACTTCACCACAAACTACAGAAGGCAGGCTGCGCCCATGATGAGTTACATTATGAATGATATGCATAAGAAAATGGACAGTTTATTTCTACAGAATAACACCCAGTCATCAATTTCCATAGGGCATCCTTGAGCTCCTGGTTCCTCACACTGTAGATGAGGGGGTTCACTGCAGGAGGCACCACTGAGTACAGAACTGCCACCACCAGGTCCAGGGCTGGGGAGGAGATGGAGTGGTAGGCAAACATGGCAGTGATCAAAAACAGGGAGATCACGGCCAGGTGAGGGAGGCACGTGAAAAAGGCTTTGTGGCGTCCCTGCTCAGAGGGGATCCTCAGCACGGCCCTGAAGATCTGCACCTAGGAGAACACGATGAAAATAAAACAGCTGAATCCTACTAAGAGAATAATCACAGTAAGCCCAACTTCCCTGAGGTAGGAGTCTGAGCAGGAGAGCTTGAGGATGTGGGGGATTTCACAGAAGAACTGGTCCAGGACATTGCCTTGGCAGAGGGGCAGTGAAAATGTACTGGCTGTGTGCAGCACAGCAGTGAGAAAACCACTGCTCCAGGCAGCTGCTGCCATGTGGGCACAAGCTCTGCTGCCCAGGAGGGTCCCGTAGTGCAGGGGTTGGCAGATGGCAACGTAGCGGTCGTAGGCCATGATGGTGAGAAGAGAAAACTCTACTGAGAAGAAAAGGAGAAAGAAAATGACCTGTGCAGCACATACCAAGTAGGAGATGGCCCTGGTGTCCCAGAGGGAATTGGCCATGGCTTTGGGGACAGTGGTGGAGATGCAGCCCATGTCAAGGAGGGAGAGGTTGAGGAGGAAGAAGTACATGGGGGTGTGGAGGCGGTGGTCGCAGGCTACGGCGGTGATGATGAGGCCATTTCCCAGAATAGCAGCCAGGTAGATGCCCAGGAAGAGCCAGAAGGTCAAGAGCTGCAGCTCCCGTGTGTCTATGAACCTCAGCAGAAGGAATTCAGTGATGGAGCTGCCATTGGACATTTCCTTCCTCTGGGCATGGGGCACTGTCATAGGAGAAAAAACAGTGAGAAGTTAGGTGAGATGTCTCTGAGCAAAATCAAACCCATTTCTCATAGACTCTCCCCCTGCCACACACAGACACCCTTTTCCTTTTCCAGGAGACCTTCCTGCAGCTCCGTGGCTGGAGCCCTGGCTGGTGCTGGTCAAGTGTGCGATGAAGAGCAGGATCTCTGCCCATGGCCTCTTGGAAAGTCAGCCCTGCTCTGCAGCAGTGGGTTCATGGGCAGAGTGGGGGCAGGGGTCATCCTGGTGTTGGACTTTATCCAATGAAACCGCTGTTAACGCAGAAGGGCTTGTCAGCATCTGCACTCCCAGTGCTAAGGAACCGGGATGGCAAAAGGCAGTGTGAGAGAGCTTTATTTACAGCTCCCTTCCCTTTCCCCTGCGGAGTTTTCTTGGATCTCAGAAACCCTCAGCATTTCTGCTGCACTCGGGGAGAACAGGGTGAGCCCTGCGAGGCAAGAGGATTGCCTGCGGCTTAGTGCAGAGAGCGGGGAGCTGCTCTGTCCCTCTGTCTTGTTCCCAGCTGCCCTGGGCTTGCACCTTTCTGGGAGGGAGAGGGATCACACTGCTGGTGCTGTCTGTAGGCAGAGGAGTGGCTGAAGGCACTTCAGGAGGCTATTAGCAGACCTACTGACCACTCCAAGATACGCTCAGGAGTTTCAATGACTTGTTCAAACAGGTTCTTTTCTACATCTCTTTCCCTCTTCCTCTTCCTCCCCTCCTGTCCCCTGACCTCAGAGTACAAAACTGAAAACACAGACTTGGGAAATCTCCTTATCTTTATAGTAAACTCTGCCTGGACCTTCCCCTTGAAACATCCCCTTGGAAGTTTCCTAGTGGTGATCTGGAGCTGTGAGCAGCCCTGACCCACCCAGCACCCTCTCGACAGCAGAAGGACCCTGCCCTGATGGGGGTCTCTCCTTCCACCCACAGCTTCTGCCCACAGCGCCGTGGGGAGCTCCCCGGGCAGGCTGAGTGCTGACCCTGGCAGGCAGCAGAGTCCCTGCCCCAGCACACAGCCCCTGGGGCGCAGGGACCCTGCTCTGAAGGACAGCGCTGGGCACCCCTGCCTGCACACCCACCTTCACACCCTGCAGCCGTCCCTGGGAGAAGGCGGCCGACATTGCCCGTCCCTCTGATGGTGCAGCAGGAATGCCCTGCTCTGGAGCACGTCTTCTTCCTCTACTCAAGGGAAGCTTTGAGAGTTCTCCTGACAGAGCCCATCGGCTGTGGGCTATGTCAGCTTCTGGAGATCCCTCCCCGACCTACAGCTGCATCGCCCTGCAGCCAGAGACTTACCATGCCAAGGGCTGTGAAGATTTCTCCCCCAGGGAACCCTCAACTGTACTTCCACTCCCATCTGCCTTTAAGCTCTCTCTGCCTCGCTCCTCTCCCCTCGGGGCCTGCAGGCAGTGCTCTCAGCCCTGCTGCGCTTTGCAGAGGAGCTGCTCCTGGGCAGAGCTGGCTCTCTGCAGCGCTGCCCACTTGCCATCAGCTCCCTCTGTGGCGGGAGCAGCAGAAGACCAGCCCAAGGCAGCACTTTCTCTGCCCCCACCCACCCTGTGCTTGCATCACTTCTCTGCCCCCACCCACCCTGCGCTCCCTCCAGGTGTCCCTGGGGCTCCCCAGGAACCTACTCGGAAAGAGACTGAAGGAATCCCTGATGGCCCCACTCTCACCTCTGCAGAGACACTTCTTTCCAGCACTGACCTGTCTATTCTCTGAGACAGAGTCAGGCTGAAGAACCACCTGCCCTTTTCCCACCATCTGACAGAGCACCTGCACAGTTACAGAGAGGGATCTCCTTTACCCGTGCTGAGGGAAGGAATTCAGCTGAGGCAACGGAGGTTTTGTAGTCCTGGGGCTAGAAGGATTCTCACCTCCCTCCCATGCACACCATATTTTCCTTAGAGCCACTCAATTCCATGGCCAAACACAGGCAGCAGGGATATGTCAGATGTCTGGGCTCTCCAGCACAAGCACGTGTGGGTTTGCTGGGATAGCACAGGACCGACAGGAAAGCTGTCCTTCTTCAGGGTGGGAGCAAACAGACACCACAGAGCATCTCAGACAGATTCAGGTCATGTCTGCAAGCGAAGGAGTCCAGTCACTGCAGGTGGTCACGGGACTGTCCCATCTCTCTCCAGTAGATGCAGGCAGTCCATGAATAGGATGCACATTATAGAATCATAGAATCATAGAATGGTTTGGGTTGGAAGGGACCTTAGAGATCATCTACTTCCAACCCCCCTGCCATGGGCAGAGACACCTTCCACTAGACCAGGTTGCTCCAAGCCCCATCGAGCCTGGCCTTGAACACTTCCAGGGATGGGGCATCCACATCTTCTCTGGGCAACCTGTGCCAGGGCCTCACTACCCTCAGAGTGAAGAATTTCTTCCTTAGATCTCATCTAAATCTCGCCTCTCAGTTTAAAGCCATTCTCCCTTGTGCTATCACTCCGTGCCCTTATAAAAAGTCCCTCTCCAGCTTTCTTGGAGGTCCCTTTAGGGACTGGAAGGCTGCTAGAAGGTCTCTCCAGAGCCTTCTCTTCTCCAGGCTCAACAAGCCCGACTCTCTCAGCCTGTCTTCACAGTAGAGGTGCTCCAGCCCTCTGACCCCAGGGCTGATCATGCCTGATCGTCCTCATTGCTTCCCATGATGAAAGGGCTGCATCGGTGCGTGACGGGAGAGCAGCGTCATTTACCAGGACTGCGGCAAGACTTTGAACACCTTCCCCTCCAGGATTCTCTTTTCCAAGAACAAACAGGCTGGAGACAGTCAAGCACTGGAGCAAATCTCCCAGAGAGCTTGTGTCATCTCCATCCTTGGAGCTTTTCAAGCCCAAAATGAATGAAACCCTGAGCAACCCTAAAAGGGTGGCCTTGTGGTGCAAGAGGTCACCCAGAGGGACTCCGGATCAGCCCATGGCTTTGTGTTTCAAGGAACAGCCAGGGAGGATGGAGACACATCAGTGAAGGTATAGAAATGCCAGAGTGAGGGCTGGTGGTAAAGCAAGATGGGTGCCTGCAGCCTGAAGGGAAAGAGGCGCAGGCATGGGACAGTGTAGGACAGCCTGCAGCAGAGATGGCCAAGGGCACTGGCAAGGATGAAAGGCCCAAAGGAACCAAGGTCTTTGTCCCCTTGGCTATGGCAGTTGCCTCCACCACCAAGGCCTACCAGGAGAAACTTTCTTTTGAGGCTCTACACTTTATTTCTTCCTCATCCCTACTTGGGGAGGCCGGGAGGTGTTGCCCAGTTTTCCTCCACTTGGCAATGGTCCCCCTCACATCCCACTGCCCCCATGAAGAGCCCTGAGCCACACGTGAGGGACAGGACCTGCCTTCTCAGGGCCTGGGGGTCAGGCCTTGGCCTTTCTGCTTGCTGAGAGAACATCAAGGCGTTTCTCAGCATCAGAGCCACCTGCACAGTGCCTTTGCCTCCCTGCAAGCACAGCCTCCAATTATGGGCTCTAATGAGTCCCTGGGGAGGCTTTGTCAGGAATGGCCCTCAGTGGGGCCCATTAATGCTTCAAGGAACTTTGGGTTTTGCTTCTGACTTTGCCTCCTTGAAAGGCTTGTTCAGTCTCCCCTCAGGATCTGAGGTTCATAGACTCAGCCCCACATACACCATGGGGCTCATTAAAATACAGCAAGCCCTAACGAGCCCTTTCTCTTCCTGTGATTTTCTTCCAGTCTTCAAGACTTGTACAACTAATTGGAAAGGGTTTACTGTGTAGTGAAAGAGGAAGATTTCAAAGTGCAGCTAATAAAAATGATGTTTGATCTTAAAGGGTATGTTCTATGACTTTTCAGTGTAGAGAAGAGGTGATAGCAGCATTCTCCAAGTGATATGGATGCAGAGTGTCTCCTCAGGAGGTCTGGAGAGGTAGGAGAAGCAGTCCCTTGGGGTCTGACACTGTATGGACAACCTTGCTCTTCACCTCCGTAACCCCACCAGTTTTCTCATTGTCCTCCTAGGACTTGCATCCCTTTTCCTTACATCAGAGTTCTCCACTGAAGTCTGCAGCTGGATGCTACAGCTCCTTTGCCCCATCTCCCACCTGATTTCCTTAGAGAACTGGCTGCACACAGGCACAGAAGGATTTTTCCTATTTACACCAAAGAAAAGTAAAGCATGATCACGTTTCTTAAACAGTAAAACACACTCCACAAGGATGTGCTAAGTACAAGCTGCCCCTAATGAGGTTTCCTTTCTACAAGGGATAATCTTATGAGAAATAGTTTAGGTAGCTAGATTAAAAAATATAGATATAAACATAATTAAAGAGTTGGCTAAGGAGAGAATTAGGCAGTTGAAACACAGGCAGGCTTTTCCTCCCTGAAGCTCAAAGCTGCAGTATCAGTGAGAGGTACCTGAATGAACAAAGAATAAGGGAAGGAGAAAACTGGAGAATAATGGAAAGGGCCTTTGCCTGGACAGTCTGCTGAAAAGATGACTTTAGAAATGGTCTTTGCATCCTGGATAGGGGAAAATATAGGTAAGATTAGAGAAATTAAGTATGTGGTATAGCTGGCAGAAGAGTGGTAATGAAGTTACACTGGAAGATCGATATTTCTTTGGAATATCCCTTTTGAAAGGGATTTTTGTCACGGGATTGGCAGAGGTCTCTTGTGAGTGAGGGCAAGCAAATGTTGCACCTGTCTTTGAAACAGGCCAAAAGGGCAGCCCAGGGAACCAGAGGCTGCACAAACTCACTTTGGGGAGGAGTGAGCCATCGAATGGGTCCTCTTGGGTGACGTTTCTGGGCACCAAAAAGAGAAGAATGTGTCCCAAAGCAGTCAGCAGGGCCTTCCCAAGGGTAAATCATGCCTCACCAACCTGATTGCCTTCATGAGGAAGTAACTGCATTTGTGGAAGAGGGGAGAAGAGTGGTCAACATCTACCTCAGCTTCAGCAAGACTCTTGGCATGGTCTCCCTGAATATTCTTGTACCCAAGTTAGGCCATGACCGTCTGGACGCATAGAGAAACAGATGGGTCAAACACCAGTTGGAGGATCAGGCTGAGAGAGCCATGGTGAAGGGGTCATACCCTACCTGGAGGCCGGTGGGACATCCTGGGGCCTTGTGGGGCAGCACAGGGGACTCTGACGGGCCCTGTGCAGTTTGACATCTGTACCTATGACCTGGAGGAGGCTACTCTCACCACCTGTGTCAATGGCACTAAATTGGGACGGCCATTCCTGTGCCTTCGGAATGCCATTCAGGGGAAATCTGACAGGCGGGAAGATTGTCCTGTCAGGAACTTGATGAGATACAAGGAGGACAAAGATCCTGCGCCAGGGATAGACTGACACCCTGCAGTTGCAGGGCCTGGGGAGGAGCTCTGCAGAAAAGGCCCTGGTGGTGCTGGGGGACAGAAGGCAAAACACGATCCCACCACACGACCTGGTAGCAAAGGCAGCCAGCAGTGTCCTGGAGTGTATCCAGAGGAGCCTTGCCAAAAGAGAGAGGGAAGTGATTGTCTCTCCATGCTCATCGCTCCTTAGACCACCTGGACACTACTGTGCTAATTTTGGGGCCTCCACTGGGGAAGGGGAGGAGGGAGGGAGTGGCTGGGTGGCTGCTGGGCCACTGGCCAGAGACAACCCACCCCAGCAAGGAAGATGTGTATGACTGGGAGCGAGTTGAGTGGAGAGTCATTGAGATGCTCAGGGGCTGGAGCACTTGCCTGGGAGGAGAAACTGAGGGAAAGGGCCTTGTTCTACCTGCAGAAGGAACGGCCTTGGGAACCTCATAGTGACCTGCCAGTCCCTAAGGGGAGGCTTTCAAGAAGATGAAGCCAGTCTTGTAAGCGTGGTGCTGGGCAGGAAGATAATAGGCAATAGTCAGATGTTGAAATAAGGACGTTCTTGGCCAGAGAAAAGGAAATGACACATTTCCAGACCATGGGGTGCTTTAGGATGTAAACAGAATGTAAACAAATCCTCTGACTGGCGTACTCTCATCTGAATTGCTAAAAGAGAGGGAGGTGGAGGGATCTCAGAGCTTCCAGGTTCCTGTGGAAGATTTTGGACTCTGAGAAAGGAGCTGAAGAGAACAGTTTTGCTCCCCCCTTTCAATCACTGGCACCCAGAAACCTCACCTGCTTTTCCTTCCCCTCCCCCCAAAACCTGACCAAGTGACGGGAAGAAAGGAAACAGAAAGGCCCTGGGACTTGCAGGGCCATGGTGTCATTTCATTGGACAACCCATAGAGAATCAAGCTGGGAAGTGAGTCTGCAAGTCCGAATCAACAAGTCCATGGGCAGGCAAGGCTGTGTCTATGGCTGGGTCTGGAGACCAGTACACCTACAGCATAGATCAACCTGGGGCTGAAATGCAGACTTCAATGGTCTCCTGGGCCCATGGACAGAGGTGTGGGTGGAGGCCGCAGGTGAGGCTGGTCAGGGACATGAAGGCCTATGGATGCTCTCAGGGCCCTGACACTGCCCCCATGGCATCCCACCTGCCAGCGCCCTCAACAGGCCACGTTCTCAGTCCCTGGTGTCCAGGGTCTGTGCTCTGCTACTCTTCTTCCCCACATCCCTGGGCATCAGGGAGACCACAATTTCAGAGTCACTACAGCCAAGGCTGGCACTGGTCTTCACATCCCTGACCAGCTCTTCCTCTTTTGGGAGTACCAGGTCCAGGTAAGCATCAGACTGGGTGGCCCGGTTGGCATTGGGACCTTGCCCACAAGCCCCTGGAGTGTTTGCATCCTTGCTTACCTGTCCAGCGGGTACCAAAGGGTCTGAGTCCCTCATGAAAGCCCGGGACTGTGATCCACAGACTTCCTCAGGTCATTTCAACAAGACTTTCCTCATTCCTCACCCTGACTGTGTGACCTGTGACTCTGTCCTGGCTCTGGCTGGGATGGAGTCGATTTTCTTCATAGTAGCCCTCGTGGTGCTGTGCTTTGGATTTGTTACTAAACCAGCCCTGACAACACACCAGTGTTTTGGCTGCTGCTGAAGAGTCACTGCAGAGCATGAAGGCTTTCTCTTTTTCACACTCTCCCCCCGCAGTAAGTAGGCTGGGGACACGCGAGGAGCTGGGACAGCTGACCCCAAATGACCAAAGGGATATTGCACAGCATAGGACGTCGTGCTCGTCAATAAAAGCTCAAGGAAAGGAGGGTGACAAGAGGACATTCGTGGTCATGGTGTTTGTCTTCCCATGTCACTGATAGATGTGATGAAGCCCTGCTTTCCTGGCAATGGCTAAACCCCTGCCTGCCCATGGGAAGTAGTGAATGAATTCTTCAACGTGCTTTGCTTGCCCACACAGCTTTTGCTTCACCTTTTAAACTGTCTTTGTCTTGACCCATGAGTTTTCTTGTGTTTGTCACTTCTGATTCTCTCCCCCATCCTTCTGGGTGTGTAAGGGGTGAGTGAGCAATTGATCCTGGGTGTTTAGTTGCTGGCCAGAGTCAAACCACGACTAATTCCTGACACAGTGTCCTCCTTTCGGTCTCTCCTTTGATCCCCACACAAGCGCTCACCTAACCTGTTGCCTGTCCAATAGAAGAGCTCCACATATCTGAGCTGCCCAGACATCAAACAGGAGATTCCCCGCTCCTCATCTTTGCTGTTGGTGTCTCCTAAAGACCTTGTATCTCCATCCACCACAAAAGCCGTGGGAGCTGTCCTTCCCCACCTCAGCTCTTATTCCATTCATGGAATCACAGAATCGTTTAGGTTGGAAAAGACCTTTAAGATCACCAAGTCCAGCCGTTAACCCAGCACTGCCAAGTCCACCACTAAACCATGTCCCTAAGCACCACCTCTACACTCATGTCACAGCTCTGTGGTGGCATGCGGGGGTCCTGCTGTCTGTGCCCCAGGCTGTGGGATTTGGGGCCCATTTGGGCTGCAGCACGTCAGATGTGGCACCAGGGCCGAGGGCAGACTTGTCACGTGGAAACCTGGTACCAAGAGATGGGACCCCTTGTGTGGAAAGGCTTTGCTTCCCAGCAGAGGCATGCTGGAGTGGATGGCAGGTGGCAACATCATGTTGAATGAGGTTCCCACAAGGAGAGCAGAAGCTGCAGTTTCCAAGGGCAGAGAGAAACAGGCCTGGGCTGTGCAGCCCTGGCAGGAGAGGGGTTTGCTGTCCCAGGTGACTCTGCAGCACCGTGGGGCCTGTGAGAGAGGTGAAGCCCATCTCCAAGAAGGACAAGGTGCTGCTGAGGAAGTCCCTGGGGGAGGACAGCCTGTGATCCAGCCACACTGTGGACATCATACTTGCAGCCAACCAGCTAGATAGCAGCTCTGCAGAGAAGGACCTTGGGGTCATGGAGGCCAAGCAGCTGAGCATGAGCCAGCAGTGCACTCTGCTTTTCAATATTTTTTTTTCTGCCTTCGTCCTGTCATTTTGAGGAGGGAAAGTGACTGTGCAGCTGGCTTGGTGTCTGGCTGCTGGTCAAAGTTAACCCACCACAGGAGCACATCAGGACTGCTGCATCCAATATGGGGCTCCCCAGCACAAGGAAGACCCTGACAGATTGGAGCGAGTCCTGCAGAGGCCAGAAAGATGGTTGGGGCCTGGAGCACCTTATGGACAAGGAGAGGCTGAGAGAGCTGGGGGTTTGAGAAATCCCTCGGAGCCAAACACTGGAGCAAGGACCAGGCCAGTTGGTGGGATCTCAATCCATGGACTTTGTCAATATTAGTCAAGACAAGGCCATGAGCACCTGATCTAGCTGGAGGTGTCTGAGAATGGGCTTGGCTGGGAGTCCAGCTGTGGCAAGAGCTGGGGAACTTGGTGTGTAATGAGTGTCAGCAGGAACCTGGTTTCCTTTTTATTAATAATGGCGGTGGAGTGGAATATCACAGAGGCCCAGAGGAGAACAGGGGTGCCCATGCAGCAAAGGTCCCTCCTCAGGGCTGGGGCATATGCCCAGAGATGGAAATGAATGGTGTGTGGGACTCACCTGGGACAACTTCCCTGGGGCAGCTTCCCCAAGGTGTCCAGGAAACATGGCACAGACCCTGCCCCTCTCTTTTGTACCTTTGGGGCCTTGCTTCCTTCACCATGATGCCTGACTCTGCCCTGTGAGCACCCTGCTGTGTGCCCCCACCCTGCACACTCGCACAGCACTCACACAGGGCACATGGCGAGTCCCCATCCTCTCATTCAAATCCCTCCAACTTCATTTTTGAGAGAGACTTGTATATGCCATCAGAGCTGTCATATGGGAAGCAGCCTGAGGAGGTCATTGGGAGCCCATGAACCATCTCCACTGCCACTGGACACCAAGAAGAGAGCCTTTAAACCCAGAATTTTCGGTCCAGTGGAACAAAATGGTACTGTGAGCATTACCCCAATCACAGGGAGAACACAAGGAGAAAAGGCTCTTCAAAAGACCGATTCCTTAGACATTTTCTTGGCAGCACCTTTGGAGGAAGAGCCCAGCCTTCAGGCACTGCCCCTGGGAGATGCCCTTTTATTGAAGAGCTGCTACTGGACATGCCACATCTGACACAGTGTTGTGCAAGGGTCAGACACAACTGGAACAAATCTCAACACAAGGGGTATAAGCCCAGAACATTATCTAGAAGTAGGATTATCACAAGGGAAATAAGCAGACTCAGATAAACTCTGGGAAATGCCAAGAGAAGGGGAGGCAGGTTATTGTCAGTGATACAGCATCCATCGGGTTGGTTTCCATAAGGCATCCTTGAGCTCCTGGTTCCTCATGCTGTAGATGAGGGGGTTCACTGCTGGAGGCACCACCGAGTACAGAACTGACACCATCAGGTCCAGGGATGGGGAGGAGATGGAGGGGGGCTTCAGGTGGGCAAATACTGCAGTGCTGATAAACAGGGAGACCACAGCCAGGTGAGGGAGGCAGGTGGAAAAGGTTTTG
This sequence comes from Phoenicopterus ruber ruber, assembly GCA_009819775.1. Taxonomy (NCBI): domain Eukaryota; kingdom Metazoa; phylum Chordata; class Aves; order Phoenicopteriformes; family Phoenicopteridae; genus Phoenicopterus; species Phoenicopterus ruber. The sequence goes on along the minus strand of WNMK01000048.1, from coordinate 763,382 downwards.
TGCTGTCCCTGCTCAGAGGGGATCCTCAGCACAGCCCTGAAGATCTGCACATATGACACCACAATGAACACAAAACAGCCAAAGACTAAACAGGCACTAACTACAATAAGCCCAACTTCCCTGAGGTAGAAGTGTGAGCAGGAGAGCTTGAGGATCTGGAGGATTTCACAAAAGAACTGGTCCAGGGCATTGCCCTGGCAGAGGGGTAGTGAAAATGTACTGGCCGTGTGCAGCACAGCATTGAGAAACCCACTGCCCCAGGCAGCTGCTGCCATGTGGACACAAGCTCTGCTGCCCAGGAGGGTCCTGTAGTGCAGGGGTTTGCAGATGGCAACGTAGCGGTCGTAGGCCATGATGGTGAGAAGATACATTTCTGCTGAGATAAAAAAGAGAAACAGAAAGAGCTGGGCAGCACATCCCAAGAAGGAGATGGCCCTGGTGTCCCAGAGGGAATTGGCCATGGCTTTAGGGACAGTGGTGGAGATGCAGCCCAGGTCGAGGAGGGAGAGGTTGAGGAGGAAGAAGTACATGGGGGTGTGGAGGTGGTGGTTGCAGGCTATGGTGGTGATGATGAGGCCGTTTCCCAGGAGGGCAGCCAGGTAGATGCCCAGGAATAGCCAGAAGGTCAAGAGCTGCAGCTCCCGTGTGTCTGCAAAGGCCAGAAGGAGGAATTCAGTGATGGAGCTGTTGTTGGACATTTGCTGCCTTTGGGCATGGGGCACTGTCATAGGAGAAAAGGACAGTGACATGTTAGGGGAGATGTGTCTGAACATAATCAAAGACATTTCCCATAGACCACCCCCCTGTCACACGCAGTCACCCTTTTCCTTTTCCAGGAGACCTTCCTGCAGTTCTGTGGCTGGACTCTGGTTGGTGCTGGCCGAGTGTGCTGTGAGGAGCAGGGCCTCTGCCCGCTGGCTGCCGAGGAGTCAGCCCTGCCCTGCAGCAGTGGGTTCATGGGCACGGTGGGGGCAGGGGACAGTGCTGGTCTTGGACTTTGTCTGATGAAACCGGTGCTAACGCAGAAGGGCCTGTCAGCATCTGCACTCCCAGTGCTAAGGAACCACGATGGTAAAGGCTGGGGACCAGTCCCTCCCATTTCCCCTGGAGACGATTCTTCAATGTCAGAAACCCTCAGCATGTCTGCTGGACTGAGTGAGAATAGAGCGAGTCCCGTGAGGCAAGAGGTTTGCCCATGGCTTAGTGCAGATTGAGGGGAGCTGGTCTCTCCCTCCGTCTAGTTCCCAGTTTCCCTGTGCTTCCACCTCTCTCAGATAGAGTGTGCTTGCATTCCGATGTTACTCTGAAAAGCCACCAGACACTGCTGAGAGCAGAGGGATCCACTGCAGACAACGAAATGTCTCACCCTTTCTTGAGGTCTCAGCACCCCACTTCTAGCCAAGGACACACGTGCCTCATGTCACCAACCCAACAGCATTTCCTCAGTCACAGAGTCTCTGTTTTCTCCATGGGGCTTTCAGATAAAACAGAGGTGCTATGAGATAGGTTTTCATCCTTGAGGGCAGCTCACAGCTTGGAAGGACACCTCAAGGAGATAGCCAAGTGTCCTAATGATGGTATCTCTGGGTGTATCTGGGGCTTGCTCAGAGGAAGGGGTCAGAATTGGAGGGGATGATAGGAGTTTTCTGAATTCTCCCTCCCACCACATTTCTGGTTTTACTTTCCTCTCATTCCCTGGTCATTCCCCTGCTGCCTCGAGATCCTCCTCCTGGGAGGGGTTTCCCTGTGCCACGTCTTTTCCCTGTCAGTGCTCACAGACCCCGTCCCAACCTCTGGGCACTCACCTCAGCCCTACAGAAACCTGCCTGTTTGCAGGGCCCTGGCTGGGCGCACGTTCCTGTGTGCCGGTGGAACAGGACCCAGAGACTTACCATGTCACCGGCTGTGAAGATTTCTCCCCCAGTGAGCTCTCAGCACCCTCCCACCCCAGGCTGCCTTTAAGCTCTCTCTGCCTCGCTCCTCTCCCCTCGGGGCCTGCAGGCAGTGCCCTCAGCCCTGCTGTGCTTTGCAGAGGAGCTGCTCCTGGGCAGAGCTGTCTCTCTGCAGCGCTGCCCGCTTGCCATCAGCTCCCTCCATCCCAGCAGCCCGGCCCAGCTCAGCAGCAGAGGCCCAGCCCAAGGCAGCACTTTCTCGGCCCCCTCGGGGATCCCCCCAGGTGTCCCTGGGGCTCCAGGGGAACCTGCTGGGAAACAGCCTGAAGCAATCCCTGATATTCCCTCCCTCAGCTAGGAGAGACACTTCTTTCCAGCAGTGGCATTACCCCATCGGAAATGGAGCTGGGCAGGAGAATCACTTTTTTTGTCCCATATTTAGGCAGGACACCAGGAAGGTGACAGGGAAGGATCTAATTTTTCCAAGCTGGGGGGATGTCTTCATTTGTGTGAATTTAGGCATTTCATTCTGGGTGTGTAGTCCTGCGGCTAGAAAGACGTTCAGCTCTCTTTTGTCCATGCCATGTCTCTGCTCTGAAGCAAAGCCTTTGCACACACCAGGTCTTGGACACTTGGTACTGGGTTTCCATATGGCAAGGCTGAGCTTGCCTGGTTCCACAGCTGGGGTGCTTCAGCTCAAATGTGCAGCAGTGCCCGCAGCCAGGATGGGCTGGAGCTGTTACTGTTGGGGACAGAGCTGTGGAGGGGACGGAATCAATTGCCAAGGCGTGGTGGCCAAGCTACTACAGCTGGTGTTCAAGGACAGCATCCTCCAAGCACAGCAATGGTCCAGATCAAAGTTCAGTCTAAACCTGTCAGGCCACTCAAGGGCACCATAGCGAGTGTTTCCTACTTCAGGAACAGCTAAAGAAGAAACAAAGATACTGTGTGGCCACTGCTGAATTTAGTAAGAGCAGGTGGAGACAGATCTGAGCTTCTCTGTGTTCCCTTCTCCTCCGTCTTCCCCAGCAAGGTGTCCCAGGCCTCTGTGACTCGAGGCAGGACTCTGGAGGAGAAGAACCACAGTGGATGGCGATCAAGTCAGAGATCACTTGAGCAAATGCAATCCTTACCAGTCCATGGGACCAGAGGGATGGTATCCCAGGGAGCTGCGAGAGCAGGCTGCTGTCACAGTGAGGCCACTCTCCATCACTTTGAAAGGCCATGGAGACTGGGGGAACTCCTTGATGACTGGCAGCACCCAAATGTTGCATGCACCTTTCAAAAATGGTCAGTGAATAAGCGGGAGGACTCCGGGCTGTGCCCCAGAGCGTGTCCACTCGGATCCCATTTCTGGGTGTCTGGAAGAGAAGGTGACTGGGTTTACCCAGGGGAGCTTGTGCCTGGCCAGCCTCTTTGCTTTCTGTGATGAAAGGACAGGAGCACTGGCCGTGGGGAGGGCAGTGGTGGTCTTTTACCTGGAGGTCAGCAAGGCTTTCAGCATCATCCCCCACAATGTTCTTGTGCCCAAGTTAGGATATTATGGCCTGCATGGGTGGATGAGTAGATGGGTAAATAACCAGATGGATGATCAGGCTCAGAGGGATGTGGTCAATGCATGGAACTCTGCCTGGAGGGATCTAGCTAGTAGGGTCCTGCTGGGGTCTGTCCTGCCGCCTGCCCTATTTAACGTGTTCTTCATGACCTGGAGGACAGTGTGGATAACACAGGGATGGTTTTGTTACTGCTGAGCAGCACTTGCACAGAGTCAAGGCCTTTTCTGCTCCTCACCCCACCCCACCAGCAAGGAGGCTGCGGGGGCACAAGGAGTTGGGAGGGGACACAGCCGGGACAGCTGACCCCAACTGACCCAAGGGATATCCCACACCATATGATGTCATGCTCAGCATAGAAAGCTGGGAAAGAAGAAGGAAAGGGAGGACGTTCGGAGTGATGGCATTTCTCTTCCCAAGTAACCATTATGCGTGATGGAGCCCTGCTGTCCTGGAGATGGCTGAGCACCTGCCTGCCCATGGGAAGGAGTGAATTAATTCCTTGGTCTGCTTTGCTTGCGTGCGTGGCTTTTGCTTTCCCTGTTAAACTGCCTTTGTCTCAACCCACAAGTTTTCTCACTTTTACCCTTTTGATTCTCTCCCCCATCCCACCAGGGCACCCGGTGGAGCTCATCCTTGATGCTAAACTATGGCAAGGAGGCTCTGAAACGTCCCACGGGGCGAGTCCCAGTACTTGACCTGTCTCGGCCGCGGCAGTCAAAGGGGACGAGGATGACCTTGTCTGCTGCTGCTGCTCTCGGTCACAGAGCGTGGAGAGTGGTGAGGGCAGGCAGAAATCTGGCAAGACAGGTTGTGGCGTCAGCTGCTAGGTGGCCTTGGGGAGAGCATAGGGGCGTCCTGGAAATGCACAATGACATCATAGAGGCTTTGGGAGCCTGGATGATGTAATCTGTGCTCTTGCATCACCTGGCTGATCTGGAGCTGGGGACGTCCAGCAGGGCTGTAGGGATAGTGGCACCTGAGGAGAAGAGGGTGTAGAGTGGATAGTGGAGATTGCACCTCTAACTTAAAGAATTTTCTGGAAGGTTTTCCACAGCTGTGTCTATGTGCCTTGACTGAGAGCCTTGCTTCCTCCTGTTCCTTCACACTGTCCTGAAACAGCTGCTTCTGGATTCTTTTTTCTCCTTTTTTTCTCTTGCCTTTTTTTTTCTCTTCCTTTCTATACAACTAATACACTTGAATCATCCAGAACTTGGAAAATTGTCCATTTGTTTCTAAGCAATTTTTTTTTTCCCTTCTAATTAAATATTTGGAAGGCTCTGAGAAGTGCAGACGTTAGCTCACGTGAGAATTATGTTCCTGCTATTGTCTGCCCTGGAGGCGGTTAACCTTCCTAGCTCTGAAGTTGCCAGCTGAAATACTCCTATGGCCACAAGTCAAAAGCCACGTCCCACGTGCAGTGGTGAGCTGAAGTGAGGAGGAGCTCTGGACAGTCATTTGGGGTGGGAGGCAACAGCAGCTTCCTCAAGGTCCTGCTGTTCCTGATGGAACAACGCTAATTCTTCATTCTTTCCACTTCCTAGCTGTCAACAGTAAGTGTCCTGATGATGTCAAGTGATGCAGGTCAGTATTGCTCTGTCTTGCTCTGTGAGAGTAGCTGGGTTTCCTGGGATTCCGTGTACGGCCTGCCTTTCAGGGGACCATGTAACAACGCTGTAATGAAGAGTTTCATTTCCAAGGATTTCAGATGGTTGTGTCTGTGCAGGACACCTCAGTGCGTGAAGACAGAGTGCTGTCAAATGTCTTTGTCCTGGAGATGAACTGTTGGCTTCTTTGGGATTTTTCGTGTTGATCAATGAAGTCTTTTGGAAATCCCGTGCAGCTTCTAGTGCTGAGGCCTGAGCTGCCTTCTTCCAGTTCTTCCAGCCTTTCTGTTGCAGCAGAAAGCTGAAGGAGGGTTTCCAGGGCTTGAGTTTGGAGTAGCCCCTTTGGCATTGGGAAGGGTGCTACCCTGTGGCACGTTCCGGAGCTCTGCTCCAGCAAGAGATTTGTCTCCCTGCTGCGTTCGGAAGTGTTGGCAAGCCTTCCTTTCCTTTGATGTGGGCAGCCACCCCTGGTGGGACACTTGCCTGGCTGTCCAGAGCTGCCATTCTCTGTCTTGGGTTTGTTGCGCTGTAGAGCTGTCCTCTTACATCCTGCTGTCTCCTCTGTGCTTGCAAGCCTGACACGCAGTGCATGGATTCATGAAAAGACAAAGTGTCTTAGGCAAGTAAACATTGCTCAAGGAGTGTAGGCATGTGTGAGCCATGAAAAGTTCTGTGAAGTTTGGGGGTTTCTTGGGGGGAGTCTGTGCTTGTTTTCCGGGTATAAAAAGGTGGTTTCTACATCCAAGAGGTTTACCATACATCGTTCCTCAACCGTGCCCACAGCATGCTTGAAAAGAGTTGAAGATTTCTCTGGCAGGAAGATCAGCAAGGTATATATACAACTGCAGTGCCCTTTTGTCTGCTTGGAAGGGGACATTTCATGAAGCAGAATACTCTTCTGGAAGTTGTTGATGCCTGCAGAGAATAACTATTGAGTGTAGACCTTTAGGAAAAATCAATGCAATCGCTGAGCCTTCTCTTTCTCTTGTGGCAGGAGGAAAGTTCTGGTGGGAAGACAAGCCCGTTCTGTGCTTGTAAAGAGCTGATTTTGCTGAGAACAGTTCTCTGCCACTTCAGCGTTGAAATGGCCAAACCGATTTCTGGTGAACCAAGCAGATCTATTTCTATACCTGTAGCCTGCTTTTGCCAAAGGGGTTTTCTCAGGCAGGAGATAAAGTATCCTGACGTAAAGTACATCAGGATAATTTCTGAGCCTTCTTAATCTCTCTTTAGGTTGGTCAAAATCCGGAATAGTTGGACCTTGGCACGCACGTCTCGAGCAGACGGAGAGCCACTGCTGAATTCCTTGTGTGCCGTCCTGGTACATGAAGGTTTTGGGTTTCACGTGTCAGCAGGACGCAGTTACTGCTTCATAAAGGTAAATGTCAACTTGGCTTCCAGCAGGGTGAAAGTCGGTGCCGATGAAGAGAATCTTGGATGTGAATGTTCCTGGTAAGCCCGGATTTGGGGGAGAAGTCTCTGGAGGTGTTAACTTTGCTTTGTGTTGGTGTATTCTTCTTCAGCAGTTACCTGTTGGTGTTTTTGTTCAGAAACCCTGCACTTCATCTAAAGACATCGTTGCCTCTCTTTGCAGGCCAGCGATGGATGTTGGTACAAGATGAATGATGCCTCTGTAGTTCTTTTTGACATCCAAATCATTCTGTCAGCAAGCATATTTAGTCTTCTATGCCAGGTAATTACAAGGATTGGATGGTGTTCAGAATACACTCCTCCCTCCTGCCCCGTTCCTTTTGTTGCTATTGTTGTTCTCCTCAGTGGCGTGTAGCTTTCTGTCCTAGGAGAACATTACTGTTTGCCTAAATGAGTTCTGTCTGTTGTGCAATTCGCCAGGTTCTTTCTCCTCTCTCCTTGCTCGGAGGAGGTGAAGATGAGAGAGGAAACAGCCCAGCAGAGTTACACTGCTTTACCTGAACTGCTGCCACACCTCCTGGCACGGTGGCTCTGGGTAAGGGTGCTCTCAGGGTGCTGTCTAACCTTTTCCAGTGCTCATCACCAGCGAGCCGCCAGCCCCCGAGGAAGGGGAGCACCCCCCTTCTTTGGGCACCCCAGGCTCTTGTCATGCGGGATAACCTCCCGCACAAACAGAAGCGGCCGCTGGCAGACTTCTTCAAGGAGGCTGGAATGAGGCAGAGGAAGATCCCGAGAGCAGACGTCCTTCAGGTCCTCAAGGGGGTATGCAGGGAGCAGAACGGGAGTGAAGTGCTGCCCCTGCCATATGTCCTTGCGTGCAAAGCCAGGGTGGTTTCAGTGGAGGAAATGGTGGCGGTTCAGCAAGGGGCACTTTCTCTTGTCTTTCCCTCAGAGGACGGCTCCCACAGCCTATGGAAAGCCAATGTCCTCATTTTTTATTCCAAGGTTTTCTTAGAAGTCTTCAAGATGTTTTATGAACCTGCGCTTGAGCAACATATTCTACCTACCTACGGACTCTTTTATCTAAGCCACCTGTTTTTATTAATCTATCATCTTTTATTAAACTGTCTTACCTATTTTTATTAATCTATCATCTTTTATTAAACTGTCTTAACTGTCTGAGCTTGACTGGGTTTTAAACCAGCCTTGGGTAGGGCTATACAGGGGGCTAGGCTAAGAACGGTACTCTGTGGCCTATTAAGCAGCCTAGTAGCTTGGTTCATTCCGCTTAATTGTCTACTAGTCAATCATTCCTTTTTCAGGGGAAAGGGAGGACAAGGATGCGAGAAGTGGGATGTCATCTAGAGCGGGCTACGGGAGTGATGCGTACCCGTTGCCTCACGGTCTCCAAAGAGAGTCACTGCTCAGTTCTGTGGCTGCCCGGATCCTGCTGCAGACACTGAACTGGCATCACATTTCCCAGTGTCGATACTTGTCCTTTCCCCACCCGTCTCGTATATATATTCCCGCTGCGCTGCCTTTCAGCCCGTATCTGTGCAGCAGTGCTCACCCTGAGCCTCACTTCCCACAGGGGACAGCGGTATGGAGCTGTGAGGCGCACGCTCAGGTCTCCGAGGGTTCGGCAGTGCCAGTGTTAACTGATCCTCTAGTCCAAGCCAAAATAAGCCTTCTGGAAAGCCAGGGGGCTGGGAAGTTTGGCATATTAAGAGCCGAGAGGTCTGCAGAAGGCAGCGAGAGCTCGGTAAAGCCCAGTGAAGTTGTTAATGCTTAAACCTCACCAGATCTAGTGTGACTAGAGAGGCAAATTAAGGCATGAACTAAGTTTCCAATGAAGGGTTTCCTTCTTGCAATAGAGAAGACGCTTCCATTTTCTCATAGGTAACAGCCTGAGTGAGAGAAGCTGCAGCAGCACGTGCTGCTTCTGAAAATAGGCAACAAGGGATGGTTGTATTCAGTTGGTCCTTACTTGCTTCCTGTATAGGAAAACGGTACCTTCATTGAGTTTTTTGTGTATATGCAGGGCCTTGATAGTGTTACTGTGTGGGCACCACGTATGTGAATGGCAGGTTTTTCTGCATCTTTGTGACTGACCTTTCTTGTTTCTTTTAGAGAGGAAAATCTTGCTAGGTAGTCCCCGGGAACTACAGAAATGCCAAGCAGTGATGAAGAAAGAGGTGCCAATCAAGGCGGGAGTGTAGGTTAGTTCTGGTTTTAAATTTTCTTGGCTGTGTTCTAGCCAAAAGCCTTGTCTTAAGCAGTTGAAGCGAGCTGAACTACTGGGTGTTTTTCATGCCTGCACAATTCTGTATTGCTACGGACTTTACCGGCCATAGTCACGGACTCTGGGCCTGTCCTGTAGTGAGCTCAGCACAGGTATTCAGAAGAACAATGTGTCCTCTTCCAAAGTGAAGCCCCCAGATGGCTGTGGGCAGGTGGGAATACCCAGAAAGGGGCAGTGTCCCTCAGAATGAGGAAGAGTGGGGTGGGTGCAGGCGTAGCGTGACAGTTTTCATGGCCTTGAGCAGCACAGCCAGGCTTTTCAGGCAGCAAGGCCGGCTGCCAGGGTGTGTCAGCAGCTCCCCCCGAGCGTGGAGGTGGGCATGGGAGAAGAGAGTGCTGTTCCTGGTGGTGTTTCCCAGGGGACGGTCGGTGGAAGCTGCTGTCAGGGCCTGTAATTAGGAGCTGTCATCTTGGTAGTCAGTGGGAAATCAGAGGAGGGAGGAGGCTAAGTCATGAAAGGCCATATTAAGTCTATGTGTGAAGTGAGGGAACCAACTTCAGGGTGTGTAGGAGACTGTTAGCTGTGATGAAGGCAGTGAGTGAGATGCTCCTTGTAGGAGCTTGGTCGGCATGGGCCAGTTGTGAAGTTTTCGTGACACCGGCTCGGGGCTCGCCTGTGGGGAGGGGGTTTTGGTGGAGGAGGTCCAGGCAGTGCCGGACGAGGCCATGGAGAGGGCCGAGTGAGCTGGGCAGCTGGTGCAGCGCCAGCTCCGGGATCTCGGCGTGCAAGCCCCGGCCAGCGATGCCCGCTCGCCGGCCAGGTGCGAGCTGAGTATTGCACGCTCAGCCAGTCCCTGCCTGGCCCCCGGGGCATCCGCGGCTCCTTCGCAGGGCCAGATCCAGCTGGCCAGCAGTGATGCTGGTGCTGGGAGAGTGATGGTGCTGCCGGTAATGGGGCAGTGATGCTGGTATTGGGGCAGTGATGGAGGCCTCTGTCCTCCCAGCGTTGATGCTAATCAATGTGGTTTTTCCCACGGGCGCCCACCACCCGGAGCGATGCCCCGTGTACCCATCCTCTCGGTGGCCATCCCCAGCCCAGCTCAGCCACCCGCAGGCTGGGCAGGGGCTGCGTTAACCCCCCCCGGCCTCCTCCCCCTGCTGCGCCAATGACTGCAGGCAGAGAGAGGCACTGCAAAGCGAACACCCAACTCTTTTAATGACTTAAGCAAGAAAGAGGGATCTGGGAGAGGGCTGGGGCTGGAGCGGGTGGGTGCAGGTCTCTGCCTCCGGATCTCCTCTGCACGTGGGTGCTACAGGGGACGGTGCTGGACCGGTGGCTTACGGGTGGCCGTCCTTGTTGGCTGTCTCCATGTCGGTCTCCCTCGGCACAAAACCTGCAGCTGGTCCAGTGACACGTGCAGGGCCACCCGCTCCCGCTCCTCCTGGGCCAGCTTCTTCGTGCGCTCCCGCTCGGGCTGCTGCTTGGGTGTGATGGGCACCGACTCCTCCTGCTCCTGCAGCAGAGTGGGCGCAGCCGTGAGACTCCCCATGGCCCGAGGGATAGCAGGGGGTCGGTGGTAGGGTGCGGCAGCTGCAGCGGCATGCGCGGGTGCTGCGGCAGCCCCTCCAGTGGGGTTTGCCCCCCCGTGGCGACAGGTGCAGCCAGCTCGGCTGCTTGGGTTTGGCAGCAGCCCCGGTGCGCCCCTTGCTGCTCGCTTCCGCCGCTGGTGCCGACTCCTTCTTGGAATCAGCCGGGGGCTGAGAGAGTTCTGCTTTGGCTCGGTGTAACTTGTGTGTCCGTCTGTGTCTGCCTTTGCTCATTGCCTGCGTCTTTCCCTGTGAAGGGCTGAGCTGCGGGAGGTTCTGCAGCATGGACCTCCTCCCTCCATCAACCCGCCACAGCGCGCCTGCCTTTCATGGCTGCTGTTCCACATCCTTCCCTCTCAGAGCCACGATCAGAAGCTTCATCTGGAGGAGAGCTCTTCACCTCGTGACCTTGCGAAGAGAATCCAAGAGCAGAAGGAAGAACTGGGCCTGATGGTGGACCTGACGTGCGGAAGTCGCTACTGCAGGCCAGAGGTCAGCCTTGGTCTTGCTGTCGGGGAAGCGAAGCTCTGTGACGTTCATGTGCCCCTTCCTGGGGAGCGCCGGTGGGGCCGTACCGGGGGGCCGTGCCAGGCGCAGGGAAGCGTCCTGGGGCAGTGGGCGGGCGTCCTTCCCTGCGGGGTCTGTGAGTGCAAGCGGTTAGCGAGAGCTGCAGGGAGCCTTGGCCTGCACCCCGTCTCAGCCGGGCCGTGGGAGTGTCCCCAACAGATCCTCAGACCCCAAAGGAGGCCGAAGAAGAGACGTCGGAGGGACCTCGAGTCCTGCAAGGCTTGGGCAGGATCGTGACAGGAGCTCCTGGGGTTCATGGCATGCTGCCGCACCCGGCAGAGCTCCGGCTTGGGGAGCCTGGGGGGCACGCTGGGGCCGGCCTGAGGCTCCGGGTCGGGCGGTTGGCACAGCGGCCCCACCACCATCACTCTTTGCCCCAGCAGGTGGCAACCCTGGATGGAGTTCAGCAAGTGTGCCCTCAGGTGGTTGCGGGGCATCCTCAGCCCTGGGGTGGGGACGCTGTTCCTGGGGACAGCGGTTCCAGGCTGCGGCGCGGATGCCGGTGGTGGGGCTGTCAGCAGCAGGATGGGGTAGAGCTGACGGTACCAGGGGTGTTGGCAGCAGGCCGGGGGAGGATGCTGGTTCCACGGCCGCGGTTGCTTTTAGTAAGGGCAAGGTGTCGCCGCGGCTGCAGCCTCTGCCGGGCAGGGGCCATGGCCTCCTCTCCAGGGAAGGGTCTGGTGGGGCCAAGGCGTCGGAAGCGGAAGTAGCGCTCAGTAGGCCCAGGGCCGGCGCGGTCATGGCGGGCAGAGGGGGCTCCCACGGAGCAGAGCGGTGCGTGCGTCTGCCCCGCCTTGCCCCTGCCCCCACCGCTCGGCGCCTTCCTCCCAGCTCAGGATCTCCCACGGGCTGCCCCAGGGCGCTGCAGCGACATGTGGCCCGGTGCTGCCGGCAGCCACAGTGCCCGGCCGGGCCCTGACCCCAGCAGCGTGCCGCCGGCAGCGCCATGTCGCCCATTGCATTGGACATCTCGCAGCCCCTGGGCAGCAGGGAGCCGTAGCTGAAAGTGCGGGGGGCCGAGGGACCGGGGCGGGCGAGGGTCCCCGGACTGGGGCAGGGCGTGAGGCCGGAGCCCCGGGCCAGTGGGTTAAGGCCTCCGTGCTGCAGGGTTTCGGTGAAGCAGCTGCATTAAACCTGTCCCCTTTTGCTGTGCAAAGGCCCTTTGTCCCCTGGCGTCCGTCCCAGGTTCGAGGCCGCTTGGCGGGCACATTGTTGCCGTGGGATGCTCTCCGCTTGCCGCTTCCTGCCTTCTGCCCGCTGCCGCCCGCCACGGCACCATCCCTGACCAGCTTGACCTCTTAGCGGGTTTTTGCGTGTTTGGCCAGCTGGCGCACCACCATCTTCCTTTTCTTTGGTGGGATGTTGTCCCGCGGGGAGGTCTGGTGCGTCTTGGCGGTGCTGGCTGACGCGGGGCGCTTGAGCTGCTTGCCGCCCGCCTCTCCTGATCTGGGCCCCACCCGGCAGGAGAGGAGGCCCGGCGGCAGCAGCAAGCGGGTCAAAACCACCCAGGGCTGCCTGCGCAGCGCCTCCTCCACCAGTTGGGCCGTGCTGGGCAGACGACGCTGGGGGGCAGCCAGGGACCTCGCCAGGGGACTCAGCAGCGGGATCTGCAGGGGGCTCAGCAGGGGACTCTGCGGAGGCCCCTTGAGGGGATCTTTGCGGGGACTCTCCCCAGGGCTGTCCTCTGAAGTCTCCGGAGAGCTCTCGGGAGAACTCTCTGGAGAACTCTCCAGGGAGCTCTCCTCAGAAGTGTCTGAGGGACTCAGTGGCAGCCAGGTGGGGAGGTCCGCCGCCACCCCGCCCTGCTTGCCCCTGGGGTCCTGCAAGGGGGAGGCCGGCACCCCCCAGAAGGGGTCGGCGTCCCCCAGCATCGCCGCTGCCAGGCGGTCCTCGGGGCGTTCACCCTCTGCCCCGTAGTCCACGAAGTTGGGGGCTTCGTTGAAGGAGGTGGTGCTGGCAGGGCTGTCGGGGACATCGGCCAAGATGTTTTCGCCATCCACCAGCATCACCGCCGCCACTTGCTCCTCGTTGCAGCCGCCCTCTGCCCTGTACTCCAAGAGATGGGGAAGGTTGTTGAGGTAAGTGGTCAAGTTGGGGACGTCGGGGACATGGGGGACGGTGTCCTCCCCATCCCCCAGCCCCGCCGCCACTGCTCGCTCCTTGGGGCAGCCGCCTTCCGCCACGTACTCGCAGAGGCTGGGGAGCTCCTCGGGGACCTCGTCAGTCACGTTGGGGACATCAGTGGTCGAGATGGTGTCCTTGCTGTCCCCTGGGCGTGTCTCCACCGCTTGGGGCTGGGGGCACTCGCCGTCTGCCACGTGCTCCGAGAAGTCGTGGAGCTCAGGGAAGAAATCGGTGTTGGCGAGGCTGTTGGGGAAATGAAGGACGTGAGGGACGGGATGAGGTGGGGGAGCTGATCGAGGACCTCGGTGGCCAAGTTGGGGCCATTGGTGGTCAAGACAGTGTCCTCGCTGTCCCCCAGCCCCACCGCCACCACTGGCTCCTTGGGGCAGGCGCCCTCCCCCACGTACTCGGAGAGGTCAGGGAGCTGGTCGAGGAAGTCAGTAGAGTCAGGGACACCGTCGACCGTGACCTCACCGTCCCCCTGCCTCGGCACCGCCGGTCGCTCCTGGGGGCAGCTGCCCTCCGCCACATACTGGGAGAGGTTGGGCAGCTCGTGGAGGAAGGCAGTCCAGCTGGGGCTGTCGGGGCCATCGGGGACGGTGTCCTCGCCATCGGCGGTGTTGAGCCAGGTGCGAATACGTTTGAGCATCGCGTCCTCTGCCTCCTCAGGAAGGGCCTCGGCAAAGGCGGCTGGCCCCTGCTCGGGCAGATCCGCAGGCTTCCCCGGAGCCGCTGGGGTGGTCAGCGCTGCTGCAAAAGCAAACAAAGCCAAGCCAAGTGCGGGGCGATGCGTGCTTTCCTCAGCTTGGCCGCCCGCCTGCAGGCTCTGCCACCCCCCACAACTCACCTTGGGGCTTCGTGGCGGTTGTGCCGGGCAGCGGAGCCAGGGCGGGCTGCTGGGGGCTGGCGGCATGGCCGCTGTTCTCGGAGGCCTCCCCGTCCTTGTTGGAGGCCTCTGATGGCTTCTGGGCGCTGCCGGGTGGGGTGTGGAGCACAGAGGGGCCCTGCACCCTATGCTGAGCCGTGGGGCGGCAGGGTGGCGGGGGCCCGGGCTGGCCCGCGGCCCACGGCCCCAGCCCCATGGGCTGGTGGGGCAGCAGCATCGCCATCAGCAGCTGCTCTCCACAGCCGTAGGCAGGGGGACAGGGAGCAGGTCCATGAGGAAGCTGCACCCCCCGTGGGAGCTGCACCACAGGGGGAAGCTGCACCCCATGGGGGAGCTGCAGCCCCCATGGGAGCTGCACCCCCCGTGGGAGCTGCACCACAGGGTGGGGCTGCACCCCACAGGGGAGCGGCACCCCACAGGGGAGCTGCACCCCATGTGGGAGCTGCGCCATGGGGGGGAGCTGCACCCCACGGGGGAGCTGTACCACAGGGGGAAGCTGCACCCCACAGGGGAGCTGCACCCCGTGGGGGAGCTGCACCTCCTGAGGGAGCTGCACCAGCTGCCCCGGGGCCCCCAGGGGCCCTGGCACCCCCTGCCAGATGCTGGCCTGCGCCAGCTGCTGGCTGATGGGGTGGACCTGGGCAGGCTCAGAGGAGCCTGGCGGCCCCCCCGGGACGGAGGGCAGCATGCAGGCAGTGACCGGTGGCGGCATGGCCGGGGCGCTGAAGCTCAGGCCGGGCACCTCCGATGCCATCGGCAGCCGCAGAGGGAACCTCTCTGTCGGGGGAAGCGAAGAGGGGTGATGGGGTGAGATATGGGCGGGCAGAGCCGGCTGGGGGGTTACCTGGAGGGCAGGAGCACCAGGAGGAGCGGGAGCCTGCTGCTGTACCTGCCATGGCGGTTGGCCAGTGTGGGCTTTGGTGGGGGCAAACAGTCTCCGTCCCCATGGCGATCATTCCGACAGCACCTGCTTCAGCCAGCCTGGCGAGGGTGGGATTTTTCACACCACCACAACTTCCCATCTGAATGATTTCCCGTCCTGCTGCTGATTTCCTGTCCCGAATGATGGTTTCCCATCCCCACCCTGGTGTCCCATCCCCAGGATGGTTTCCCAGCCCACCGATGATTTCTCAGCCCCGTGATGGTTTCCTATGCCAACAGTCTCCCATCCCCACCATTTCCCATCCCCAGGATGATTTGGGGGGAGAGGTGAATTTCCTGTGCAAGGGGAAGGGATGGGGCCAGCACCGGTGGGCCTGCGATGCCGACATGTGCATGCTGCCCCATCCCGCCTCAGTGATCAGGATGGGGGGGTTGGGGCGCATTTGGGTTGTTCTTCTCCTGCCCCTCTCTGCCCCGGGTGGCAACTGCTGCTCCCAACTGTGGTGGAACTGGTGACGGTACCGGTACTGTGCGGCCATGATGCAGTTTCTCTCTCTGATGCCGGAGAAGGGGAGGGTTTCACAGAGGTGTCGGAGGGGCTGGGATGCTGGCGTGATCTGGGTCCTCCAGGGGGATCCTCTCTTCTTCAGCGGGGGGGCTGTCCTTCTGCTCCTTGCAATGGGGTTGATACCGGAAAAATCAGTTAAATAAAGGGCCCTCTAACACTTCCTTTTAAGTTTGAGAAGGCAGGCATTCTTCATTACAGTGCCGGATGCACGGGGGATCACTCCACCTATCGTGCATTCCGTAAGTCGCGAGAGTAGAGATTTATATCATTCTAGTATATACATAGTCCTTAAGATTCTTGGAATAATCATACATATTCATGTCATTTCCTACAACTAGTTGTAATATTCACATCTTCATTATGCATGTGCTTTAAGTCTCTGAGGGTCTTCTGTGAGGCTCTTTGGTGGTTCGTTGGGGGCGCCTGGACCCTCTGGTGGTCATGTCCTTAGTGTCCTTTAGTTGAACTCTGCCTTGAAGCATGCGCAGTGTGGGTTAATCCACATGGCTTCTTTCTTTGGTTACAATTAGCTCGTCTTGGCTGGTTGTGCCTACAAAGCTCAAGGTTTCTTAGGTCTCTTAACTATTTCTACATACCAGAAGTTTCTAAATTGCTCAAGCAAGCACAGAGCAAGCACACAGAACTACCAACAAAGGCATAGTGTCATCTTTCAGCCTTTGTTCAAGGTATCATCTCCCCCCTTTTCTTGAGACTTTGGACTCACAAATCCAAAGCCTCAATACCCAGACTTGATTCTCATATAGAGCTGAGAGCAATAGCTCCAGCATTGAGTCATAACACAAGTTGTAACACAGACACATCTTCTAATTATTGTCCTAATAAACAAGTTATTTAACCAAGTCCATTTTGGTAACCATGAGCATCCTGGTTGCGGCTGGCATAGGGTTAATTTTCGCCAGAAGCTGGCCGGGGTCTATTCTATACCATGTGGCCGTCATGCTCACTTTATAGAGGGGGATGACCGGAGGGCGGGTGGGGGATCCCTGCTCTGGAGCAGGCTGGGCGTTGGGCTCCGGGCGGGGAACGGCCTGTATGGGAAGCACCGCTAAGTGCACTCTGTTGTTGGTATTGTTGGGGTTTCTTGTTTGTTTGTTTTTCTTTCCCTTTGTTGTCCGGTTAAACTGTTGTTGCTGTTAACCCACGAGTTTTGCCTTTCTTTCGCCTGATTCTCTCCCCGTCCTGCCAGAGGAGGGGGGCGGGGCGGGAGAGTGAGGGAGCGACCGCGTGGCTCAGCCTCTGGCTGGGGATAAACCACGACAATGAGGTAAGTTTGTTCCATATTTCTTCAAATCCCCAGGACGTATTGTCCTTAGTGACGTGTAAAATTTTAGTCCGTTCCCAGATTTCCTCCAAGTCTGTAGAGATTCTTCCACTTTGATCTACATACATGCAACAGCGTGTCTTTATAACTGGGCAAGCCCCTCCTTGGGAGGCCAGTAATAAATCAAGGGCCATTCAATTCTGTAGGACTACTTGTGATAGACTAGACCTTTCAATCTGCAATTGCACCCATAGTTTGGTTTTCAATTTCCTCAATTACTGCAGCTATAGTCACGATTGTCTTTTCGCATTCACTCACCCCAAGCCATGGAAGGAACCACCTAACAAAGCTAGGGAATTTTGTGGGCCGCTTTGCAATAGCGTTGTGAACTCTCTGTTCGCCTAAGAAAGGTTCTTCCCCACCCATTCTGTTCATGTAACTTCTCAACTACTGTCATATTGGGGACTAGAGCTCCCAGCGTGCATGCTCCTCTCCGTCCTAAAGGCAACACTTTTCGAGCATGATCTCCACCTAACCAAGACCAGCCTGTCCCTAATGGGACTGGGAGGCCGGTCTAAGTTAAACTAAGAAAAACTGGATCTATGGTAGTCCTGTTAAGAGAAGTGGTTCTGTTGCACCCTGGTTTTTAACACTCTCTGAACTTTGGTAAGCAAAAGAAAGAGTGGTTGAAAGGGTCTGTTCTTTGAGAGTCATAGATTCCTGTAATGTGCTTGTCTTTGTGTCTCTGTTTCCTCCCTGCAGTGTGGTTTTGCTGGGCTGTGAGGCTGTCTTGGAGTAGGAGAGGTAAGAAATGTCGTCCTTAAAGGTAATGAAGCTGTAGGAAAAGTAGCGGGAAACACTGAAGCGGCGTTCGGAAGGAGGCCTTGCTAGGGATTTCTTCAATGGTGTTAAAATAAAAGCTGCTTGCTCTGCTTTCACAGGATACTTGCCAAGTGTCTCTCCAGAGCACTCCAGTCTCAGAAGTTGGCTGAAATCACAGTGACGGACAAGATTGCTCTGGTTTCTGGGTCCTTTTTTCCCTTCCATTTTTAGATGGGCAGAGGAAATGTCTGTTGGGCACACATCCTGGTGCTTCTCTCGCCAGCTTTCTTTGCTACTGCTACGGGCTACTGCTTCAAACTTGCACCACGGGTGGATGCCAGGTTGTGCTTCTGTGTGGCACATGGAAGGTAAAAGGGAAAACGGCATCTGAAATCCCCCGGGAGCAATTTTCCCTTTGGCGCTGCAAGAGCCCAGAGCTGTAGGAATGTTGGTTGTAAAGGACCTCTGGAGGCTTCTGGTCCAACCTCCCACTGGAGTTCCTGTTGTGACTGGAGCCCAGGTGTTTCTCCAGTGTGCCCGTTTCCCTCCCCACCCAGCATTACTGACACTTGTGAACTTCATACAGAAGCAGGTGTGAGGTCTGTCCTGGACATCAAAGCGGAATCCTGTTCACTGGCCCATCTGCATGTGCTGGAGAACGTTGAGAGTGACAAATGTACAGTGGGTGTTGTGGTTCTCCTCGAGGGATGAGGTTAGGGACAGATGGGGAGGAGGATCTGTGAAACAAGGAGAAGGACACAAGAATAGAGAGAAGACAACCGGTATGGGGAAGGTAAAAAAAATGACAGAGAGGGAGAGGGGGCGTTAGGAAGGGAGAGAGCAGGATGCAGAAGAGGGGTGACATGGCCCCAGGGGCCTGGGACTCACCCCAGCTCCCACTCTCTGCACTGCCGGGTGAATTTTACAGTCAGGCCCTTCTTCCTCCGTTCCTCTCGCGTTAATGGAGGATCGGGCACGCCCGAGGCCCAGCTCGCTGCTGCCAGGACAGGCTGTGGGGCGGTCTGGGGCTGCGGGACAGGCCTCAGGGGAGGTGCTGGGGCCAGGGTGGCTGCAGGGGGGGTGCCAGTGCCCGGGGAGTCTGTCCCATCTCCATCCCCTCCCCAGCACTCGGTTCACTCCCGGGGCTGCCCTGGCCGGGCCTGACTCCATCTGCCTGGGAGCCCATCTCAGCGGGCAGTTTGGAGCTCCCCCCCGCCATCCCCGGGTGGCCATCGGGCAGGAGACTCCCCTACACCTGCCCAAGGGCCTCGCTCGCCTCACGGGTGGCTGTGGCCCCAGCACTACAGCTCCCGGCATGCTCTGGGAACCAACATGTCTGCCTGGCAGCCCCATGCCCCAGGACTACAGCTCCCGGCATGCTCCGGGAACCAACATGTCTGCCTGGCAGCCCTCTGCCTAGGGACTACAGCTCCCAGGATGCCCTGGGAGCCAACATGGCCGCCAGTCAGCCCCATCCCCCAGGACTACAGCTCCCGGTATGCCCTTGGATCAACATGGCCGCCTTGTGGCCCCATGCCCCAGGACTACAGCTCCCAGGATGCCCTGGGAGCCAACATGTCTGCCAGGCAGCCCCATTCCACAAGACTACATCTCCCAGCGAGCCCTGGGGTTCATCATGGCTGCCTGCATCCCCATGCTCCAGGACTACAGCTCCCAGGATGCCCTGGGAGCCAACATGTATGCCGGGCAGCCCCATTCCACAAGACTACAGCTCCCAGCGTGCCCTGGGGTTCATCATGGCTGCCTGCATCCCCATGCCCCAGGACTACAGCTCCCAGCATGCCTGGGGATCCAACATGGCTGCCTGGTGGCCCCTGCCCCAGGACTACAGCTCCCGGCATGCCCCGGGGCTCCTTCCTGCTGTCTGACCCTGCGGGGACACCAGGCCCGCCCGCCCCGCAGGCCCCACGGCCGCCTCCCCGGGGCTGCCCGGGCCCTTGGGCCCCGTGGAGCAGGGAGGAGGAGGGGAGAGAGAAGGCCCAGCCAGCTGAGCAGGGGCTACAGGCAGGACAGAGGGGCCAGGCTGCAGGACAGAGGGACAAGATAAGGCCAGGAAGCAGCACCCGGCGACAGGCCAAAAGAGAAGGAGAGGGAGCGGGAGAGAGCTGTGGGAAAAGAAACAACTGGGGGTGGGCTGTGGGACAGACAGGGAGGAATTAGAAAATCCAGACAGGGAGCTGGACAGAGAAAGGCCAAAACAGTGACGGGCCTTAGGGCAGAGTGGAAGGAATGTAAAAATAGGAACAGGGAGACAGAGAGAGACGGAGAGAGAAAAAACAGCTGCGGGCTACAGGGCAGAGAGCGAGAGGGATTTAAAAAAATGGGGACAAGGAGCCAGATGGAGAAAGAAAGAGGAAGCAAAAAATAGCAAGAGGCTACAGGGCAGCAAGGGAGCAAGTGCAAAATAGGCAGCCAGAGCCAGAGAGAGACAGACTCAGAACATCAATTCCTGTCAGTTGCCCCCATTTCTTGAGCGCTGCCCAGGAACTGCATTACCGGGAGCCTCAAAATATGTGCTGCCTGCAAAAGCCCTGCCCTGGGCCCAGTCCTGTGCCCTTCTATTGGTGACGATCAGGAACTACTGGGGAGAGTCCAGCGGAGGGTCCAGAGATGCTGAGGGTCCTGGAGCATCTCTCCTGTGGGGAAAGGCTGAGGGAGCTGGGGCTGTTCAGCCTGAGGAAGAGAAGACTCAGAGGGGACCTCATCAACGCTTATCAATATCTCAAGCTTCTTTACTGTGAGGGTGACAGAGCCCTGGCACAGGCTGCCCAGGGAGGGTGTGGAGTCTCCTTCTCTGGAGAGATTCAAACCACGCCTGGACGTGGCCCTGTGCAGCCTGTGCTGGGTGACCCTGCTCTGGCAGGGGTTGGACTGGATGATCTCCAGAGGTCCCTTCCAACCTCCACCATTCTGTGATTCTGTGATACCGTGCGCTGGAGACCATCCTGCAGGGAGGTGACAGCCGATTGCAGAGCGGCGCTGAGACCCACCTGACAGCAAAGGCGCCTGGTGGCCACAGACCAGCCCAGGTGAGCTGGTTCTCTTGGAGGCCAGCAAAGCAGCCTTCCTCTGCCCCTGGTTTTGGTGAGAGACGGTGCAGCGCAGAGATGTTTCTCAGGCATCCAGGCCTGATGAGGGTTTCCCAGTGCCCCCGTGAAAGATCCTGCTCCCGGGAAGTGGCTCCCCATAGAGCCTCGGCCGTCTCCACCCCCCTGGAGCTGGTTACAGCTGCCCTGAGGGGTCTCACAGGGAGGACGGGGTCATCTGCCTGGTGGCACTGACACAGAAATGATGAGCTGGAGCCCAGTGGCCATGGCTGGCCGGTTGAAAGTCTCCGAGTGCCTCAGCCTTTCTCCCTGGGAGTGTTTAACCCAGGCACTTTTTCCAGGTGTGAAGATGGATGCTGGTGATGTCCTGGTGGCTCCGTCTCCCACTTCAAAGTGGTGGTGTCTGAGGTCCGGGGCCACGTGAAGGCCTTGATGGAGATCTCCAGGGAGTTTGTGTTCAATTTCTTAACGTCTTAGGGCTACAATGTGCTAGGGTTAGGGGGTGCTGGGGTTACAGGCTGCTAGGGCTATGAGGTTCTAGGGTTATGCAGTGCAAGGGTAACAGTTTTCTAGGATTATACGCTAGTGTTACGGAGAGCTGGTGTGGCTGGGTGCTGGGGTTATGGGGTGCTAAGGTTATAAGGTTCTGGGGTTACAGCGTGCTGGGGTTATGGGCTGGTGGGGTTACGGGATGCCAGCGTGTAAGTGGGATTGGATTAAAGGCTGTTATTGTTAGGGACAGGATCTGGGCTTTTTGGTCCTGGCTTCCTGGGGTTGTTATTTTTGCCTGGAGTGGTCTTTTGCAGAGGGGAGAGAGTCCTATTTTAGCTTCTTTTTCTTTAGGGTTTGCTTTGGGGCCTCTGGTTTGTGCATGATGTGTCTTCTGTTTTGCCCTTGTTTTTTTTTTTTTCTGTGCTGGTGGTGTGTTCTCGTGGTTTATCCCCAGCCGGAGGCTGAGCCAGGCAGTCGCTGGCTTGCCCCACCCCCTCCCAGTGGGATGGGGGAGAGAATCGGGACAAAGAAAGGCAAAACTTGTGGGTTAACAACAGCAACAGTTTAACCGGACAACAAAGGGAGAGAAAACAAACAAGAAACCCCAACAATACCAACAACAGAGTGTACTTAGCGGTGCTTCCCGTACAGGTTGCTCCCCGCCTGGAGCCCAAAGCCCAGCCTGCTCCCGAACAGTGATCCCCCCACTCTTGCCATCCCCCTCTATATAGTGAGCGTGAGGGTCACATGGTATAGAATAGACCCTGGCCAGCTTCTGGTGAAAATTAACCCTATCCCAGCCACAACCAGGACGTTATCCACCCTTATTCTATACCATCTACGTCATGCTCAGATGCTGCACTTTCCAATTAATCACCCGCACTTCTTCTGTTATATATATGTGTATATATATATATACACACACACAGAGACATCATTGCCTTTGTGGACCATCCCTTCAAAGTGTCTATTGAGTTCATTTAGTCCATGACTTTGGGCTCCGTCTGTCAGAAGAGTCTCTTGGGGCAGGAGAAATGACGTGGAGTTCGCTTGTCATACATTCCTGCAGCATGCCCCAGGGCAGAAGTGTTTGGTGAGCCTGACGGCGAAGATGATGTTGGGGATGAGGGAGAAGGAGCAGCATCCCAGGCCGAAGCAGGCGGCGTTCTGCCCGCGAGTCCCCGCTGGGCTGTGCGGGGAGACGCAGCCCCCAGGGCCTGATGGGGCTTGAGGAGCCTTGGGGCGCCCTGGGAGCGCCGGGAGCAGAACGTGCAGCGCCGTGCACGTGACGAGCTTCGAACTGGGTCTGGTTGCCGGAGGGCAGGGAAAGGGGGACCTGCACCGAGCAGATAAACCCCCTGGCAGGGAGCGGGCAAGATGAAACACCGTGGGACGGCTCTACCGGGGATGCTGAAATGCCCCGAGTGCTGCGGGGGGAGGGGGTTCTAATTTGCAGCAGCAAATCTAATCACTAAAGGAGACCGATCCTCCCCGGATGGCATCTTTGCTGACTCTCTGCCACCCTGTCACTGACTTTTGGCGGCCCTGACTGGTGGGACCCATGGGGCGTGTTATGAAAATTCCCTTCCCTAACGATTATATCAACCAGTCTTTATAGTATTAAAGTGTATTAACTTTGTTTATATAGGTCTAGACTGTAATGTGATGAGGTAGTGGCTTTTTACTGGAAGCTTCAGCCCGGCCCTGGAAAGAAGGAGTTACCTTTGTGGCAGCTTAGAGCTGTCCGTGAAGGAGAAAGGATATTGCAGTACACCTGAGGTAATGCCAGCATCCCAGCCCCTCTGACACATCTTTGAAACCCTCCCAATGTCATCCGGCATCACAGGTAAGTAACCCTGGCGAGACTGACTCCAGGGACATCTGGATCCATAGCCAAGCAGCAGAAATACCGTTGGTTTGCCAAATTTTACTAGGACTAGTAATTTGTAGTGTCGCTGCTGGTGATTAGTCTAGTCGTGTTGTACCTGACCATTTGAAGGGTATAAGAACTCTGTAAAACCACACTTTGGGTGCCTCGATTTGGCTGGGTCACCTTTGGAATTCCACACTTCGCGTCCTAGCCTCTCGCCTCAGTCAGCACAGGCCACGCGCTCATTTTCGTGGCAGTTTGGCACCCCAGATGGGACACAGCTGACTTGCCTGCCTCAGCGTCGCAATACCACCTGGACCTCGACGTTCCGCACTGCCGACCTGTGGATGTGTTCACCTCGAGATCCTCAGGCACGGGCTAGGGAAGCGTGGATCTTGTTTGGCGGTAAGGAGGTGAGTTTTTGTTGTAATGGGAGGCGGCCAAAGTATAGTGAAGAAGTCCCCTGTAGATGAATTGTTGCTACACTGGAAATTTATGGATGGGATGGCCACGTCGTCAAAGCCCAAGCCCTGTTTCAGGAGATTTGGCCACTAGTGCCTAGTGATGCATCCCAAATGTGGCCACAGCCTGGTTCTTTTGCTGATATGAAGCTGAGCTATTTATGCCAGCAATTGGAGGACTGGTTCCCATCACAAATGGACTACTGGTATTTCTGGGGTAATTACTGGACTATTGGTGTATCAGGTATCAAAAAAAAAAAAAAATGGCCCCACATTTTCCCCTCTGGAGCAGAGAATAAGTAAAGATCTCTGAAGGAACAGGGAAAATAAGAGTTCTTTACATTCCGGATTTTGTGACTATCAGAGACTAGCTTCCCGTTCGGGTCAGAAATTGAGTAAAATCTCTGTCCGAGTGGGAAAATCAGCAACATTCCACATTCAGGTCCACCTGCCTCTCCTACTGCTCTTTTTTCTGCTTTTACTCTGGTTGCTGCTCCGGCTATTGCTACTGCATCTGGTTTGCAGGCACCTCTCTGACAAACAGTATAGGGCCGGGCCTGAACCTGGCCAGCTTTCTGCAGGAACAGCCCATGTGCCGTTTGCACCCGCTGATTTGGTTTTGGGGCAAGAGCAAGTGCCCAGACTGCGGGATGATTTGGAGAAGGTGATGCAAACTGTATGTGGCATCTTCTGTGTTTCTGACCCTACGTGGGCTGACATGCAGCAAGTGTTGGACACTGCCTTTACTCCTGAGGAAAGAATTAAAATCTGGGACACAAATGGCAGATCAGCTGGGGAAGCACAGGGCAGAACCCCATGGCCAATGACCCTGGCCCCCCAAATTTTCAAGCCGATAGAGCTACGCTACAAAGAGTGAGAGGGGACTGTTCAAGTCCTTAGAAGTGGCAGGAAGGAAGAGTGTAAATTGGGCTAAGTGCGAGGATGCCAGGAAGGAAATGCTGAACATCCTTCTGAATATTCTGTCCGATTGGTTAAACAAGTGAGAATGTTTTGTTTGGAGGGATCAACCCCCAAAATGAGGAAAATTGGACTCCAGTGGTACCCTTCTTTGTAGATCAGTCAGCCCTAGATATTAAGAAATACTTTTCTAAATGTGTGCCAGGATGGCAGGGCAAAGGATTGGTTGAAATAGTCAGCATTGCTACGTCCATGGTTAATGGGAAAGATGAAAGACAGCTCAAGTAAAAAAAAAAAAAAAAAAAAAGAAAAGATCAGGAACGGGAACAGAAAGATTGTCTGTTGGCAGCAGTCTAGATTAAGAGGATGAGGACATGGAGATTTCCAAGGTAGGGGCAGAGGAGAAAATTGTAGAAGCAATGGATCTCAAGGAACAGGAGACAGTTGTCAACTGTTGGAATTATCATGGACGGCAAAGCCATTGGAAACGGGAGTGCCCAGTATGACCAAATAAACCAAGAAAAAGCCTCCCCAAAGGACCTCTCAATCCTGTGGTGCCGTCTTTCCCTGCTCTATGCCACAAGGGCAGCTGGATTTCGCCCAGGATTGACAGTTAGCAGGGACCTATGGTGCAGTCACTACAGGAGCCTCTGAGTAGGAAATATTTTCCCCTTCTTATGAGAATCCGGTCTTAAACCTTTCAGTTGATGAATGTAATTACCCCTGTGGAATAGATAAAGCAGCAACTTTTTCTGCCTTCAGTCAGTGTGCCTGTTCATCTGGACTCTCAATACCTTTTTGCCTTTACCTGGGGCAAGATGCAGCTAACAGGGACAAGGCTCCCTCAGGGCCTTGCTGGGTCCTCCTCTATTTTTTCTAAAAATTTTAGTAGAAGATTTGCAGGATGCTGTGTTCAAAAATGGATGCATCTAGGGCACCATCTAGGGCATTTGGGGCCTGCTGCACTAGCCCAGACAGTGCTGACGAATTGGTTCACACCAGGAATTCATGCTGCAGCCAAACAGGTAACGCCGTCTTGCGTGCATTATCTTTAGCCTTGATGAATATTTAGCAAAGACCTCAACAAACAACAGAACTGTCTCCCTAGGAAATACTATGTGAAAGACTGATGCAACTCATGTACTCACTCGTGTAAGTTTATTAGCTTATTATACTTATGAATTGCACACGGACTGAACTATATCCTTCCTTCAAACTGGTGTGTAATCAAGAGATAATTGTCTTTGTTACAATATCTTGCTTGTTTTTTCTTAGTAGCAATAATTTCAACATTCTTACATGAAACCTATTCTAACGAGACATCGCATTGTAGATTTGTTCTGGGATTCAGTTTATCGGGCTGAGGAAACTCCAAAACAATGTGGATGTTCGCAGCTAAATGAACTTGGTCTTCTTGGTATTAGCTTGCTATATAGAAAGCCATAATCCAAGTAAACATAATTGCAAAATGTTGGTTTCCTATGGGATGTTGATTGGTTTGAGTCATCTAATCTGGGTCCAAGCTTGACTGGCTTACCTAAACAACCGGATCCGGCACATGCTAACCCTTTGGCGGGAAATAGTTTACATGACTCCGATTTATTTGAGGGTTATACTACCTGAGTTACACAACTACCTGAGCAATATTGGGTCAGGTAGTTGTGTAACTTTATTGGATAAAAGAGCTTTTATCCCTTGGTTAGGGGTTGCCGAACTAGAAAGAACTAGAAAGAATGATTGGGAATGTGTCAGTAGAATTAGAAAACACCATTAATGAAAGCACAGTAGCTATTATCGCCCTACAGGAAGAAATCAAATTATTATCACAACTGGTAAGACAGAATCGATTAGCCTTAGACTACCTGTTGCAGCAAATGACGGAGTATGTGCATTACGGAAGAATAGCTGCTGGTTTTATGTAAATCAAGAGCAGAAAATCCAAGCTGATATAAACAAGACAACACTCATTCAAAGGTATTGCATGAAGTAAGACAGGATGTTCCCCTAAATCTGTTTGGGTGGATAACCTCTGGGCTCCCGGACTTAGGTATAGGCCTGTGAACTAAAAGAATTTTGGTGGTTGTATTTGCTGTCTTATTTTGCTTTGTAATTGTATATGTGTGTTTGCAGCGCTGTATCACCTTATGCACTTGCCTTAGTACTCAAATAATGGATAATAGAATGGTCACAAGTAAAGGAGGGACTGTTATGAAAATTCCCTTCCCTACTGTCGTGGTTTAACCCCAGCCGGTAACCCACTATCACGCAGCCGCTCACTCACTCCCCCCCTCCCCAGTGGGGTGGGGAGGAGAATCAGAAGGAAAGGAAAACTCATGGGTTGAGATAAAAACAGGTCACCAGGACAGCAAGGAAAAAGATAATAGTAATTATATGTTAATGATAACAATAATAATAAAAAAATGATAATAGAATACATAAAATGGACGATGCACAATTTCTCACCGCCCAACGACCTGATGACTGATACAACCCGTCGCGAGCAGCAATCACAGAGTGAAACCGAGAGCAATCTCGGAACAATCCTGAGCAGCGATCTCAGAGCTGCAAGTTCCAGAGAGAGCGAGCAAGGGAACGAACAGTCGAATGAACAAAAGCACAAACGAACAGACAAACAAATGAAAGCCCTCAGCCCACCGGCCAACCCCCACTATATACTGGGCACGCCGTCTATGGTATGGAATATTTCCTTTGGCCAGTTTGGGTCGACTGTACTGGCTATACCCCTCCCAGCTTTTGGCACCTGCACATTAGCAAAACTTGGGAAGCTGGAAAAACATCCTTGATCGCTTAGTGACAACTAATAACATCAGTGTATTATCAACATTCTTCACATACCAAATCCTATACTGAATCCAAAACACAGTAGCTACTGGGAATAAAATTAGCTTCATTCCAGCCGAAACCAGCACAGTATCCACCCCTTATTCTATACCATTTATGTCATGCTCAGGTCCCACACGTTCCAATTAATCACTGCCACTTTTTCTCTCTTTGATATGCACACACAGATATCATTCCCGTAGTCCATGGACCATCCCTCCAGAATGTCTGTTGAGTTCATGTAGTCCATGATTTCGGGTTCCATCTGTCTTAACAGTCTTTCAGGGCAGGAGAGATGGTGCGCGGTGTTGGATTGTTGCATGCTGCATCTGGAGCTTATAGCCGATGGACCTGGCGCGGCTGGTGTATCTTGTGCATGGTCTGCGGGTTGAATGTCAATCTTGACTGGGCGCCAGTTGCTGAAGCCAGTTCTGATTCCATCACCGCTGCACCTTCTCAGTTTCATCAGAGTTCGCTCTTCATTGATCTGGGTGATTCTTACTGTAATGCCTTTGAGATGACATATAACAACTCTAGAAATGGTGACATACAGCATATTATAGCGATTCACATCATACAGTACAAATTATTGGCTATTTTCACCTGAAATCACATCCCTTTGAGGTACACAGCAGACTTGCCCATCTTCCCGCGTTACCCACCAAGTGCACCCAGGTCCTTGAGCAAAAGCGATGCTACGGATGGGTTTGCCTTTGCCCGAGGCAGGAATAACCCAGACTGTCTTCCCCAGCATAGTTTTTACGTGCACCACAGGAACTTCATCTCTTTCTCCAGTACATAAGAGTTTTGATTGGGCAGGGCCAGTTCGATTGGTGGCTCCCCTAGTGTTGAGTAAGCAGGTGGCTTTGGCTAAATGTGTATCCCAAGGTTTGAAGGTCCCACCACCCATTGCTCTCCGTGTAGTTTGTAACAGCCCCTTGTACCGTTCAGTTTTCCCAGAGGCTGGTGCGTGACAGGGGATGTGATACACCCACTCAGTGCCGTGCTCTTTGGCCCAGGTGTGTAAGGGGCTGAGGGGCGGAAAGAGTTAATGCCTCAAACACCTGGCAAGGAAGGACCTTGCGGATGGTGTAAGAAACTGAGAAGTTGAAAGAGTTATTGTCTCAAACACTGGACCTGGTGTGAAGGATGTTACCACACTAACGAGACAAGGTGCAGCTGGAAGGGAGGATCTTGCAGAGGCAGGCTAGCGCTTTTCTGGGCCTTATCTGGAGTAACTGCTTAAAAACCAAAGAAGCCTGAGACAGCATCGTCCCTGCATCTCTGACAGGATGGGCGGGGGGGGCGGCACCGAAATCACTAGCCTCAAACCCCCCAACCCCTTTTGAGAAGGTTCGAGAACAACAGACTACGCATGCAAAGTAATTAGCATACGCAGTGGGACTAGTCTATAAATAGCACAACTCAGAGGGGCTGGGTGCGCGCGCCCACCATCCGACGGAACCGGACCAGAGACATCGCTGGAACCCAGGGTGGTCATCTTTCCTTTACCTCTGTCTTTCCTTTGTCTCTAGCTTTCAATTTAGCCCAAGGGTATCCCGAACATCGGTTATCTCAGAGAGTCATCCAGGACGGCCGTCTCGGGACATGATATACTCCTTTAGACATAAACCGTTGACCATGTCTGGGACTAGGATTGGATCCAGCCGCACCTAGACTCCTCTCTGAGAAGGAGTTCAGAAAGCAAGGGGGTCCTTTCCGAACCTCATGACTCAAGGGGAGGGCCTCCCTGACCACTGACCAGAGAACCCTGTTGACTGGACCAACGCTGGACCCTGGACTGGTGATTTCTCTCTCTCTCTTTCTCTCTCTCTTCTCCTCTCTTTCTTTTTACTGAAAAGCGGGATTAGCAATTAGTGAATTTTATGTTACTGAATGACAATTTGTATGCCCAGATATTGAATGACAATTTGTGTGCTCAGATATTGAATGAATCAATTGTATGCCTGAATTGTGAACCTTAGCACCGTTGGTGCTCAATTCCAACAAAGCAGATGGGCGAACCTGAGTCACTCCTCCCTCTTCTCTGCCACTGTTTGTTTAGGCCCCAGAACTGGGACGCAGCATTGCTGCGGGCAGAAAGTTGGGACGTGACAAGGTGTCTATGAGGTTGTTTCGGAAACGAGTCCCACTGTCTGACTCAGTCCTTTCTGGGGTGCCATGTCGCCATAAGACTTGCTTCTCAAGGCCCAGGATAGTGTTCCGGGCAGTGGCGTGGGGCACGGGATATGTTTCCAGCCATCCTGTGGTTGCTTCCACCATTGTAAGCACATGGCGCTTGCCTTGGCGGGTCTGTGGGAGTGGGATAGAATCAATCTGCCAGGCCTCCCCATATTTGTATTTCAGCCATCGTCCTCCATACCAGAGAGGCTTTGACCGCTTGGCTTGCTTGATCGCAGTGCATGTTTCACGCTCATGGATAACCTGTGCAATAGTGTCTATGGTTAGAAATAGTTCACCCTTATGTTGCCAGTCCAAATCCACTTGAGCCACGTTAATCCTAGCAGCCTGATCCACCTGCTGGTTGGTTTGATGTTCCTCCGTGGCTCGACTCTTGGGTACATGAGCATCCACGCGGCGTACTTTTACAACCAGCTTTTCTAGCCGGGCAGCACTATCTTGCCACAATTTGCCAGCCCAGATGGGTTTGCCTCTGCGCTGCCAGTTGCTCTGCTTCCATTGCTGTAACCACCCAATAGGGCATTTGCCACCATCCAGGAGTCGGTATAATAGAGCACTGGCCACTTTTCTCGCTCAGCAATATCTAAAGCCAGCTGGATGGCTTTCACCTCTGCAAACTGACTCGATTCACCTTGTCCCTCAGTGGCTTCTGTGACTCGTCGTGTAGGACGCCACACAGCAGCTTTCCACCTTCGATGCTTTCCCACAAGACGACAGGATCCATCAGTGAACAGGGCATATTCCTTCTCGTTTTCTGGTAGTTCATTATACGGTGGGGCCTCTTCAGCACGTGTCACCTCCTCCTCTGCCGACATTCCAAAATCTTTGCCTTCTGGCCAGTCCGTGATCACTTCCAAGATTCCTGGGCGACTGGGGTTTCCTATTCGAGCCCGTTGTGTGATCAGTGCGACCCACTTACTCCATGGGGCATCGGTGGCATCATGTGTCGAGGGGACCCTCCCTTTGAACATCCAGCCCAGCACCGGCAGTCGGGGTGCCAGGAGGAGCTGGGCTTCAGTACCAACCACCTCCGAAGCAGCTCAAACCCCTTCATATGCTGCCAAGATCTCTTTTGCAGTTGGAGTGTAGCGGGCCTCAGATCCTCTGTATCCCCGGCTCCAAAACCCCAGGGGTCGACCTCGAGTCTCCGCTGGTGCTCTCTGCCAGAGGCTCCAGGTAGGGCCGTTCTCCCCGGCTGTGGTGTAGAGCACATTTTTGACATCTTGCCCTGCCCAGACTGGCCCAAGGGCTACTGCATGAACTATCTCCTGTTTAATTTGTTCCAAGGATTGTTGCTGCTCAGGGCCCCATATGAAATCGTTCTTTCGGGTCACGTGATAGAGAGGGCTTACAATGAAACCGTAATTTGGAAGATGCATTCTCCAGAAACCCACAACGCCTAAGAAAGCTTGGGTTTCCTTTTTGCTAGTTGGTGGAGACATAGCTGCTATTTTGTTGATCACATCTGTCAGAATCT
The DNA here is from genome assembly GCA_009819775.1 of Phoenicopterus ruber ruber. NCBI lineage: Eukaryota > Metazoa > Chordata > Aves > Phoenicopteriformes > Phoenicopteridae > Phoenicopterus > Phoenicopterus ruber. Next base: position 732,671 of record WNMK01000048.1, on the reverse strand, counting down.
GATGACGTCCATCTTGGCATTTTATTCCTAGGAACTGGATCTCCTGTGCAGGTCCTTTGACCTTCCCTCGTTTTATGGCAAAGCCAGCTCTCAGAAGAATTTGGATTATTTTCTCCCCTTTCTCAAAAACCTCTTCTGCTGTGTTGCCCCACACAATGATGTCATCAATGTATTGCAGGTGTTCTGGAGCTCCACCCTTTTCCAGTGCACTCTGGATCAGCCCATGGCAAAGGGTGGGGCTGTGTTTCCACCCCTGGGGCAGTTGATTCCAGGGGTACTGGATGCCCCTCCAAGTGAAAGCAAACTGCAGCCTGCACTCTGCTGCTGGGATGGAGAAGAACGCGTTGGCAATATCAATGGTGGCATACCACTTGGATGCCTTGGACTCCGGTTCGTACTGAAGTTCTAGCATGTCCGGCACGGCAGCACTCAGTGGTGGCGTGACTTCATTCAGGCCACGATAGTCCACTGTTAGTCTCCATTCCCCGTTACATTTCCACACTGGCCATATAGGACTATTCAAAGGTGAATGAGTCTTACTGATGCCTCCTTGGCTCTCCAGTTGATGAATCAGCTCACGGATGGGAGCCAGGGAGTCTTGGTTGGTGCGATATTGCCGCCGGTGCACCGTCCTGGTAGCAATTGGTACCTTCTGTTCTTCAGCTCGCAGCAATCCCACAACGAAGGGATCTTCTGAGAGGCCAGGCAGGGTAGATAGCTGTTTGGTCTTCTCTGCATTCACCGTGGCTACACCAAAAGCGCATCGGTATCCCTTTGGGTCCTTGAAGTACCCTCTCCTGAGGTAGTCTATGCCAAGGATACAAGGGGCCTCTGGGCCGGTCCCAAGGGGGTGCTTTTCCCTCTTGTCCCCTGTTAAGCTCACCTCATCCTCCAATACCGACAATTCTTGGCATCCCCCTGTCACTCCCAACATCCAGATGGGTTTTGTGCCCCTATGCTCTGATGGCGCCAGGGTACACTGTGCACCAGTGTCTACTAAAGCCCTAGACTTCTGTGGGTCTGATATGCCAGGCCATCGAACCCACACGGTCCAGTATACACGGTCATCCCTTTCCTCCTCCTGGCCGAAGGCGGGGACCCTCTATTCCTGTTCCTCGTCAGAGTATTCTCTGTCTGACCCTTGCAGCGCCAGACCAGAAGGCCCCTCACCAGGATCAAGGGAGGTGCTTTCAGTTCTTCTCTGTTTGGGAAATCGCTGATTGCCTTCGTGTGTCTCTACAGCAACTCTGCTGAGGAGTGAGAGGAGTGTATTTGATTTTGTATTGAACCATGTCTTCCTTTGGTTTTGTTTTTTTGGCAATTGAGAAACATCGTTCTGTGTCTGCGTCCAGCTTGTTCTCCAAGTAAAGCAGGTGGGAATTGGTGCCAATGGGCTGAAACACGCAGATACCGACTGTAGTGGAGAAAGCTCGGATTTGAACAAAGGTGCTGTAAGTGCCAGGTGGCTGATGAGAGAAATGTGGGGGTTGGAGGTAGGGATGAAGATTGCCCATAGAGTGTCTGACCTACAGGGTCTTGACTTCCCTACATATTCACTCTCAAATATGTTCCATTTCAATATCATTTGGAGATTGCTGGTATCACTTAATGCGTAAGCAGGCAAACAAAGACAAGGGGAAGAAAAAGAAATCTTTTCTTATTATTATTTACTGTTGAAATCTTTTCACTTCTGAAATCTCTCTAATTAACCACATAAGAACTGAGGAATTAAGAAAATTATGCCCAGAGACTTGGCTTGTTAGGGCGTTTTGCATGTTAATAAGCCCTCTGGTGCCAAGTTGCTGAACTGCAGGTCTTGAAAGTGGATTGAAGTGGCCTCTAGAGAAGTGAAAGTCAGCAGCAAACCTGAGTTTCTGAGGGGGTTCGTGGTCCCCACTAAGGGCCATCACTGAAGAGACCACGGAAGGAATGAGCAGACGAGGTGACCGACCCTGAAGCAGGACGTCAGGGGCACTGCTTACAGGTTGGAAATCCAATGGGGAAGTGGCTGTGAAAGCACTTGACGTGTTTCATCCAGCAGGATGTTCCAGCCCTGACCCCCAGACTCTAGGAATGGGGACCCTTTCCCTCATGGGATGCTCAGGGCTCTTCCTGGCAGCAGTGAGATGAGGGGGTGTGTGATGCCGAGTGCAGGACAGCGGTAGGACACCCCCCAGGCTCTCTGAAAGAGAATGATGTGCTTAATGGAGTTGCTACTCAGGGTAGAAACCACCACAGCAACCGTCTCAGAAATACCGAAGGAAGGAAATAAGAAATGTGTGGCCAATGAGGGCAGGTTTAATAGGGTAGGCTGTTCTTTTGTGAGGGTATTAGGGTAATAAGAGAGAAGCACTTGTGGTTTCAAGGAATGAAAAGAGAAGCAAAGGATGCTGTTGGCCTTCTTTGCTGATGGCCCCTGGTTTGCCTACTGAAATCCAAGGACCACCAGAGCCTTTCCCGCAGAGCTGCTACTGCCCCAGGCAATCCCTGGGCTCTGTTGTTGCACAGGATTAGTGCACCTCAAGGGTCCGACTTCAGATTTGTCTTTATTGGACATCCTGATATTCCTTTTGGTCCATCCCTCTGGCCTGTCTGTGTCCTGTGGGATGGCAGCCCTGCCCTCCAGTGTAGTGTCTGCTCTCCTCAGTATGGTTTCATTTACAAATGCTATGAAAAAGAACTCTCTCATCTCCTCCAGGTCAGTAAAAACACAGACCCTTGCAGACAGACCTTTGCAGGACCCTTCTAGCTAGATGCCTCCAGGCAGAGCACCACACTGACCACATCCCTCTGAGCCCAGCCATCTCTCTAATTATATACTCATCTACTTATGCACCCATGCAGGTCCCTAATATCCTAACTTGGGCACAAGAATATTGGGGGGGATGATGTTGAAAACTTGCCGACCTCCAGGTTAAAAGGCAACTGCTGCTCTCCCTGTGTCCAGCAGTCCTGTCCTTTCATCACACAGAGGAAAGAGGATGGTGAGACACGAGCTACCCTGGGGAAAACCAGTCACCTTCTCTTTCCCACACTCAGAAATGGAATCTGAGTGGACACGCTCTGGGGCACAGCCTTGCACTCCCCTGCTCGTCCACTGGGCTTTTTTGAAAGGTGCGTGCAATGGTTGGGTGGTGCCAGTCATCAGGGAGTGCCCCCAGTCTCCATGACCTTTCAAAGAGGATGGAGAGTGTCATCACTGTGAGACTGGCTTGCCCTCTCAGCTCCCTGGGATGATGCCTCTCCTGTCCCAGAGACTGGTAAGGATTGCAGTTGCTCAAGTGACGCCTGACTTGATCCCCATCCACTGCTGGTTGATCTCCTCCAGAGTCCTGCCCTGAGTCACAGAGGCCTGGGAGACCTTGCAGGGGAAGACAGAGGCGAAGAGGATAACAGGGAATCTCAGATTTATCTGCACCTGCTCTTATGAATCTCACCAGTGGCCACACAGTATCTTGGTTTCTTCTTTACCTGTTCCTGAAGAAGTAAAAACTCATGATGGTGCCCCTGAATTGCCTTTCAGGTTTCGATTGAGTTGTCATCTGGACTATTGCTGAGCTTGGAAGATGCTGTCCTTGAAGACCAGCTGTACTGAGCTCTGCCACCATGCCTTGGCCGTTTATTCCATCAGGTCACAGCTCTCTCTCCAACAGGAACAGCTCCAGCTCGTCCTGTCTGTGCCCCTGGCTGCGGGCATTGCTGCACATTTGGGCTGAAGCACCCCAGCTGTGGCACCAGGCAAGCTCATACTTGCCATAAGGAAACCTGGTACCAAGTGTCCAAGACCCTGTGTGTGCAAAGGCTTTGCTTCAGAGCAGAGACGTGGCTTGGACAAAATAATTCTGAATGTCTTTCTAGCCCCAGGACTACAAATCCAGAATGAAATGTCTAAATTCACTCAACTGAAGAGATGCCCCCAGCATGCAGAAATTAGATGCCTGCCACGGCACCTTCCAGGTGTCCTGTCTATTGATGAAACACAAAAAGTGATTCTTATGCCCAAATATTTTCACGACAGGAGAAATGCCACTGCTGGACAGAAGTGTCTGTGCCCAGCTGAGGGAGAGAACATCAGGGATTCCTTCAGCCTGTTTCACAGCAGGTTCCCCTGGAGCCCAGGGACACCTGGAGGGAGCCCAGAGGGGGCAGAGAAAGTGTTGCCTTGGGCTGGTCCTCTGCTGCTGAGCTGGGCCGGGCTCCTGGGACGGAGGGAGCTCATGGGAAGTGGGCACCAGCGCTGAGAGACAGCTCGGCGCAGGAGCCGCAGCTCTGCAGGAACCGAGGGGAAATGAGTGCGGCAGAGAGAGCTTAAAGGCAGTCGTGAGTGGGAAGGCGGCTGAGACCTCACTGTGGGAGAGATCTTCAAAGCCCTCTACGTGGTAAGTCTCTGGATACAGGGTGTTCCTGGAGAGATCTCCAACAGCTGGCACATCCCACAGCCTATGTGATCTTTCAGGGGGACTCTCACAGTTTCTCTAGTGTAGATGAGGAAGACATGCTCCAGAGCAGGGATTCCCTGCTGCACCATCAGAGGGATGGATTACAATGGCTGCCTACTCCCAGGGACGGGTGTAGTGGTGTCGTGGGGAGAAGCTGTGGATGGAAGGAGTGACCCTCGGCAGGGCAGGGTTCTTCTGCTGTTGAGAGGGTGCTGCGTGGGACAGCGCTGCTCTCACATCCAGCTCATGCCCAGGTCACTTCCGAGGGGTCTTTTTCTGAGTACGGTCGGGGCAGGGTTTCCTGCTTGAATCTGTGCTTTCCTGAATCTAGGCTTCCACTTTTCTTGGGCTTGGCTTGGTGGGAATGGAAACGCATCTGTGCAGGCTAAAGAGGGGTCTGAGACTCCTAAACCATCACCCTGGAGTTTATAGGAACCTCATCAAGTGCCTTCACCCCCCACCAGCCCCCAGATAAAACCAGCATCACCTTTCCAGTTTCATCAGGGTTTGTGTGACCTGCTCGTTGGCCCCTGCAGACACACAGATGCTGCAGGGCAGAGCTGAGCACACGTGGGCTGGGATGGGGTCTGTGAGCACTGGCAGGGAAGAGACGTGGGGCCAGAGAAACAGTTCCCAGCTGGGACAGCTCCAGGCAGTCGAGACACAGGCAGGGAGGGAGAGAAATTCTAAGCAAAACCCTGCTGCAGGGGAGATACGGGCACCTCGCGGCCATGCCCTGCAGTGCAGACGCCTTCCCTGAGCAACACCCCTCTTGTCTTCTCTCCCACCTAGCAAAGCCCCCAGCCAGCCCGTGGGGTCTGGGGTGCTGGTCACCTCCGCATCCGTCTGCCAGCAGAAGAGATGAAGTGCGTTTCTCCTGCCATGTGCCCCTTTCCCGCTGACCAGGGGCTGATGGTGACCGTCCTGCATTATCAACATCTGGGAGGGGTTGTGCAGTGCTGGGTAAGGGAAGGGCTTTCCCAAGTGCCCCTCTGCCTCTCTCGTTGCCTCCCTCAGCTGCTCTTGGTGTTGCTATCAGGCTCTCTGACAGTTTCAGCTGCAGAGTCGGGCACTGATCTTGTGGGTCCTCCCATTGAGGTGTGTTTAAGGCAAGGAGGTGTCCAGCTTTCCTCTAACCTCTGAAGCTCTGGGCAATGCAGTCTGTGAGGCTAGGAAATGAGCTGGTTTTCCCTTAGTCAGATGCCATCATTAGCACACGTGGCTGTCTCCTTGGGGTGTCCTTCCAAACTGTCAGATGCCTTCCAGGATGCACAATGAGCCATGTCTGTCTTTGGCTAGAAATGGGGCGCTGAGACCTTGAGAAAGGGGGGGACATTTAGTGGTCTGCAGTGGATTCCTCTGCTCTCACCAGTGTCTGGGGACTTTTGAGGATAACGTAGGAGTGTGATCACCCTCCGTCCCAGAAAGGTGCGAGCACTGGGCAGCTGGGAACAACCCGGAGGGACAGACCAGCACCCCTCACTCTTCACTAAACCAGAGGCAATCCCCTTGCCTTGTAGGGCTCACTCTGGTCTCCCTGAGTGCAGCAGAAATGCAGAGGGTTTCTGACACCCACGCACACTCCCCAGGGGAGATGGAGGACAGCTGTACAAATAACCCCTCCAACTGCCTTTGCCATCCCCGTTCCTGAGCACTGGCAGTGCAGATGCAGACAGGCTCTTCTCTTTTGGGAGCAGTTTCATCTGCAAAGTCAGAAACTAGCGCTGGCTCCTGACCCCACCGTCCCCATGAACTCAGTGCTGCAGAGCAGGGCTGACTCCTCGGCCGCCAGCGGGCAGAGTCCCAGCTCCTCACGCCCCACTGACCCAGCCCCAACCAGAGCTGCAGCCACAGAGCTGAAGGAAGGTCTCCTAGAAAGGCAAAAGGGTGGGTGTGTGCAGCAGGGGAGGGTTTAGGGAAATGGCTTTGATTTTTCTCAGAGAATTCTGCGCTATTCGTCTCACTGCCTTTTCCTCCTTGAACAGTGCCCTATGCCCAGAGGAAGCAAATGTCCAATGCCAGCTCCATCACCCAGTTCCTCCTGGCTTTTGCAGACATGCAGGAGCTGCAGCTCTTGACCTTCTGGCTCTTCCTGGGCATCTACCTGGCTGCCCTCCTGGGAAACGGCCTCATCATCACTGCCGTAGCCTGCGACCACCACCTCCACACCCCCATGTACTTCTTCCTCCTCAACCTCTCCCTCCTTGACCTCAGCTGCATCTCCACCACTGTCCCCAAAGCCATGGCCAATTCCCTCTGGGACACCAGGGTCATCTCCTACATGGGATGTGCTGCCCAAATCTTTGTGTTGGTCTTTTTCATGTCATCAGAGTATTTTCTTCTCACTGTCATGGCCTACGACCGCTACGTTGCCATCTGCAAACCCTTGCACTACGGGACCCTCCTGGGCAGCAGAGCTTGTGTCCACGTGGCAGCAGCAGCCTGGGGTGGTGGTTTCCTCTACGCTGTGCTGCACACGGCCAATACATTTTCCATACCACTCTGCAAGGGCAATGCCCTGGACCAGTTCTTCTGTGAACTTCCCCAGATCCTCAAGCTCTCCTGCTCAGACACCTACCTCAGGGAATTTCGACTTCTTGTGTTTAGTGCTTTTGTCTTTTTTGGGTGTTTTGTTTTCATTGTGGTGTCCTATGTGCAGATCTTCAGGGCCGTACTGAGGATCCCCTCTGAGCAGGGACGGCACAAAGCCTTTTCCACGTGCCTCCCTCACCTGGCCGTGGTCTCCCTGTTTCTCAGCACTGCCATGTTTGCCTACCTGAAGCCCCCCTCCATCTCCTCCCCATCCCTGGACCTGGTGGTGGCAGTTCTGTACTCGGTGGTGCCTCCAGCAGTGAACCCCCTCATCTACAGCATGAGGAACAAGGAGCTCAAGGATGCAGTTTGGAAAGTGATGACTGGATGTTTTTCTGAAGCAATGAACCGTCCATTTTCTCATGCATATCACTCCTAATGCATCTCATTACAGGCTCAGCCTGTCTTCTGGAGGTTTTGGTGGTGGTGGTGGTGGAGGGTTTTTTGCTCTGTTTTACATGTGATAATGTTGTGCACAAAGCAATTTCATGATTCGTACCATTTCTAATTCCATATCTACCTTTCTGGTGTTACCCAGAGACTGTTGAAAAGCCTGTGGAAAGAAGAGCCGTGCTCTCTGTGCATTTAAAAAAAAATAAAGGACCCTGCAGTGACTTCTTTGTCTGAGTTCCTTTTTGTGAGACTTTTCTGGTGCTGCAGTGGCAGTGCCCGTGTGCAGAGGTGGAGGGGAAAAGAGTCCTGGCACAGCAGCAGCACTGCCAGGGAGCAGCCGCACTTGGTCGTTCCGGAGCTGTTCTCTTTTGAATTGCACCCTCTCCTTCTGAGCCCCTGTGTTGGTGGAAGGAAGGATGGCTCTTGCAGCTTGGTCACAGTCCTTCTGTGTGGCAGTCCTGTGATTGCACGCAGTGACAGGCAACGGGCACTTCTTTGGCAGAGCTGACCTCCCTAACAGAGTTTCCATTGTGCAAGGGGATCTTGATGGCAGCGCCTGAAAGCTTAGGTTTTCTTCCACAGTTTCTGTCCAGAACAAGCCCAGGAAAGTGCCCTCAAGAGGAAAACACGATTGAACAGCTACATGGTCTGAGTATTCAGGATGGGAGCATGTGACAGTGTCCTTGCACAGCCAGACCTCCTGGGGGAGATAGGAAGGACCAGCAGAGCAGGCTCTGCTCTGTGACCGTGTGCACTGTTCACCCCCGGGAAGCTGCCCCGAGGCAACCATCCCAGAGCAGCCAATAACAGTCACCATTTCCAGCACTGGGCTCTCACTCCTGCTCGTCCAGGTTGTTTATCCCTCCATAGTGGGACACCAAATGACTAGGTCAGAAGTCCATGTTAGTGTTGTACAGATGTAAGATCACGGAGCAGATCCTCCCGGAAAACACGTCAAAACATATGGAAGAGAGGGAGGTGATCAGAGACAGCCAACACGGCTTCACAAAGACCAGATTGTGCCTGGCTAATCCAGTGGCCTTCTACCATGGAGTAACTGCATCAGCGGACAAGGGAAGAGCTACAGATGTCATCTCCCTAGCCTTCTGTAAGTCCTTTGATATGGTCCCCCACAACGTTCTTGGTTCACTTGAGGGCAGGGACGACATCCAGAGGGACCTGGACAGGCTTGAGTAGTGGGTCCGTGCAAACCTCATGAAGTTCAACAAGGCCAAGTGCAAGGTCCTGCACCTGGTCGGGGAAATCCCCGCTGTCCGTAAAGACTGGGAGATGAATGGATTGAGAACAGCGCTGCAGAGAAAGACGGTGAAATTGGCGGGTGAAAAGATGGATATTGGTGGGTGAAAAGTTGGACGTGGGCGGGTAATGTGCTCTTGCAGCCCAGAAAGCCAACTGTATCCTGGGCTGCCTAGAAAGATGCATGGCCAGCAGGTTGAGGGAGGTGATTCTCCCCCTCTGCTCTGCTCTTGTGAGAGCCCACCTGGAGTACTGCGTCTAGCTCTGGGTTCCCCAGTACAAGAAAGACATGGACCTGTTGGAGCGGGTCCAGAGGAGAGCCACAAAAAGGATCTGAGGGCTGGAGCACCTCTCCTATGAAAAGAGGCTGAGAGAGTTGGGGTTTTCAGCCTGGAGAAGAGAAGGGTCCAGGGAGACCTCCTTGTGGCCTTTCAATATATGAGGGGGGCTTATAGGAAAGACAGAGAAAGAATTTTTTTTTACGAAGGTCTGTACTGACAGGACAAGGGGCAATGGTTTTAAACGGAAAGAGGTTAGGTTCAGATTGGACATCAGAAGCATGAGCAGCATTGCCATCTAGAAGGCGACATTTCTCACCTTTCAGAAGGCACAGAGCACATCTAGGCAGTATGAATACACTCAGCGGCACACACCCCTTCATGTTTCACCTCGCTGAACTTCCTTCACAATTTCTTTAAGCAGCTGCATAGAAAAAAAAATGTTCTTCCTCCCAGGTGTCCTACCAAGAGAGAGGGGACAAGAAGGACATAAAACCTGCAATGGAGAAAGGGAAATGGGACAATCAAACCTCATCAGTGGAGTTAATCATCCTGTGAATAGGGAATGTCCCCAACCCTTAGAGAAATCCTCCTCTCGCTCATGACCTGCCCCGTGATTGGTGTTGGGAACACCCTCCTCATTCTGCTGGTGGTGGACAACTTGAAGACGTGCTATAGCTCCACCACCATGCCCCTGACCTGACCATCCTGCTGACCTGACTGGAGACACCACCAGCTCTGCTGACAGCAGTGTTAGTGCTATTTTCTGTACCCTTTCATGTACTGAGTGTTTCCTGCTGGTGGCCACATCCTACGATCAGGACTGGGCTGTGTGCCACCTGCTTCTCTCTGCAAGACTCAAGAACTGGAAGGTCTGTTGTGAGAAGGCAGCTACACCTTGGCTACAGGGACTTCTGTCTTCTACAATAGTCACTTCATTCTTGCTCCAGACAGAGGCCTGTGGCCCCAATGGAGTGGACCACTTCTGTGATTTCACGGGAGCTCCCCTGCAGTGACACCACGACACTTGTGCTCTTTGCTTTCCTTACCTGCTTTTTAGATCCTGTCCTCCCCTTCCTCTTCACATGGGCATCATGCGCGTGCATCAGAGCTGCCACCCTGGGGCAGCTCTCCCACCCAGCATGGACAGGCAGGAGGCCTTTCTCCACCTGCTGCTCTCACCTCACTTGTGAAACTGTTTTCTACAGCATCCTCATCCTGGTCTGTGTGATGCCCAGAGAAGCCGTCCTGAGATAGTCTGACAAAGCCCTTTTTCTAGACCATCCTCAGGCCCCTGCTCAATCCCTTCACCTGCAGCCCGAGGATCAGAAAGTTTGGAGGGGAGTGGGACCCTGAGAAAAACTCTCAGAAAAGTTGTGAGCTGCGCAAAGAGCCAATCGGAGTTGTGGGCCTGTTGGGAGAAATCACTTCTGGTTCTCTTCTGAACAGGCCCAGAAAACCTCGACAGGTGTGTGCTGTGTCCTGGGCACTCTCCTGGAAGTGTGAGATATGGGGAAGGTTTTTGGTCCAGAGAGGTGCTGGTGGAGCTGGCTGGGTTCACTGTGAGACCTCTCTTAAACCCCTTGGAAAGGGCAGAGCCATCAGAGAGGTTGAATACCTGGACTTTAGCAAGGCCTTAACATGGTCTCCATAGTGTCCTTATAGCCAAATTGGTGATATCTGGACTAAAGAAGCAGACGATGAGGTGGACGGGAGGATGACTGCACGGTCAGGCTCACGTGTCATCAGTGGGACAGAGTCCTTGCAGCCAGTCACTATCAGCATCTCTCTGTTCCCAGCACTTGGGCCAACGCTCTTGAACACCTTTATTATCTCCCTGTACGATGGGATGGAGCTCACCTTCAGCTCCTTTGGCAAGCTGAGGGGAGCTCTTGAGCTGCCTCACCTAGTTCCCCCTGCCTCGAGCAGGAGAGTCGCACAAGACGATGTTCAAGTCTCTTCCAGCCTGAGTTATCCTGTCATAGAATGAGTCTTTCCCTTGGACAGTTCATTGAAGATAGACCAGGCAGAGGAAGGAGAAAAGACAGCGAGGCCGAAGTAGAGAGATCAAATGTGCCGATATAAATACAGTAGTTCTTCTGAGCAATGTTTCTCCATTTGAACAATGGGTAAGAAAATTTATTTTGGTAAGTTCATTGCCATTACACTAATGAGACACCCTCAGCAGAACACCAAACCCTCCCCCTAAGCCCAACAAGACCGAGGTCTTTGTCCTCTTGGCGATGGCAGCTGCCTCTGCCACCGAGGCCCCAGGAGAAACTTGATTTTGAGGCTCTGGACTTGGTTTCTTCCTCGCCGCTGCCTGGGGAGACCAGGAGGCGTTGCACAGTTTTTCTGCACTTGGCATTGCTCACCCTCACATCCCACTATCCCCAGGAAGAGCCCTGAGCCACGCGTGAGGGACAGGATCTACCTTCCCAGGGCCTGGGGGTCAGGGTTTGGCCTTTCTGCTTCCTAAAACAAACCAAGGGGTTTCGCAGCATTACAGCCCCCTGCACAGTGCCTCTGCCTGCCTGCAAGCACAGCCTCCAGTTATCTGCTCTAACGAGCCCATGGGGAGGCGTTGGCAGTAAGGGCCCTCCCTGGGGCCCATTAATGCTTCAAGGGATTTTAGGTTTTTCTGCTGGCTTTGACTTCTTGAGAGAAGAAGAAGTTCAGTCTCCTCTCATCATCAGAGGTTCATGGACTACAGGCCCCAATACACCGTGGGGCTCATTAAAATGCAGAAAGCCCTAACGAGCTCTTTCTCTTCCTGTAATTTTCTTCAGGTCTTCAAGACTTGTACAGCTAATTGGAGTTGTCTCATAGTGGAGTTAAGGAGGAAGATTTCAAAATGCACCTAATAAAAATATTTTTTCAAATGTTCTATTTAATTAATTTCAGTTTAACAAATAGGTGATAGCAGCATTCTGCAACTGATAGTGACCCAGAGTGTCTCCTCAGGAGGTCTGGACAGGTAGGAAAAGCAGTCCCTGGAGGTCTGACGCTGTATGGACAACCTTGCTCCTCACCTCCCCAACCCCACCATTTCTGTCATTGGCCATCTGGGACTTGCTTCCCTTTGCTTTACATCAGGCTTCACTGAGCTCTGGGAGCTGAATGTTCCAGCCCCATTGCACCATCTCCCACCTGCTCTCCTTAGAGAACGGGCTGCACACAGCCACAGAGGGAAGTTTCCTCTTGGCAAGCAAAGGAAAGGAAAGCATGCTAAAGGTTCATAAACAATAAAACACACTCCTCAGCCACATGCTAAGTACAAGCTGCCTCTAATGAGGCCGACTGTTGACAAGGGATAATCTCATGAGAAATGTTTTAGAGAGATAGATACAGAAAGGCAGCTATAAAGATAATGAAAGAGTTGGCCCCAAGAGACAATTAGACTCCTGAAAGACAGGACAAGCTTTTAGTCCCTGAAGCTGAAAGCAGCAGCACGGGTGAGAGGTGTCTGAATGAACAAAGAGTAAGGGAAGGAGAAAACTGGAGACTAATGGAAAGGGCCTTTGTCTAGACAGTCTGCATCTGAAAAGATGTCTTTAGAAATGGTCGTTGTATCAGGACAGGGGAAATTATATGAAAGGTTAGAGAAATTAAATCCAGAACACAATCCAGCCTTTATCCCTTGATCCAGTCTGACCCGGCAGCAAAGGCCAGCAGTGTCCTGAAGTGTATGAAGAGGACCTTCACCAAAGGAGTGAGGGAAGTGATTGTCTTCCCCTGCTCATCACTCGTTAGACCACCTGTACACGACTGTGTCCATTTTGGGGCCCCTAGTTCAAGTGTACTGGGTCTGGCTGGGCTGGGCTTAACTTCCTTCACAGCGGCCCGTCTGGTGCGATGTTTTGCATTTGTGCCCAAACCAGTGTTGGTACCACACCAGTGTTTTGGCTGTTGCTGAACAGTGTTTGCACAGTGCCAAGGCCGCCTCTGTGCCTCACTCTGCTCCCTCCCAGCCAGCAGGCTGGAGATGGGCAAGAACAGCTGACCCCAACTGACCAAGGGGATTTTCCCTAACGTACGACATTGTGCTCGGCAATAAAAGCTGGGGCAGAGGAAGAAGGAGGTAGGGTTTTTTTTTTTCATTCCAAGAGTCTTCTGCTTGGAGACTGGCTGGGCATCCTTTTTGCTTGTGGGAGGTGGTGAGTGATTGCCTTTGTGTTGCTTGTTCTTACTGGTTTGTTGATTTTTTAAAAATCTCTTTCTTTCATCTCTTAAGCTGTCTTTATCTTAACCCACAACTTTCCATGCTTTATTTCTTCCTGTTCTCTCCCCCATCCCACTGGGGAAGGGGAGGAAAGAGTGAGCAGCTGGGCCATTGGCCAGAGTCAACCCACCACATCAAGGAAGATGTTGATAACTGGGAGCGAGTTCAGCAGGTGGCTGCCAAGATGCTCAGGGGCTGGAGCACTTGCCTGGGAGCAGAAACTGAGGGAAAGGGCCTTGTTCAGCCTGGAAAAGGGAAGGCCTCGGGCACCTCATAGCAGCCTGCCAGTCCCTGCGGGGATGATTTCAGGACGATGGAGGCGGTCTTGTCACCGTGGTGCTTGGCAGGAGGAGAATAGACAATGGTCAGATGTTGAAATAAGGAATGTTCAGGCCGGAGATAAGGAAAATCTCTTTCTCCATGAGGGCATCCAAGCATTGGAGCAGACTTCTCAGAGCCATTGTGCCGTCTCTGTCCTTGGATGTTTTCCAGCCCCCACGTGATAAAGCCTTGAGCAACGTGGTATGACTCCATAGCTGACTCTGCTGTGAGCAGGAGGTTGGACCAGAGCCCTCCTGAGGTCCCATTCAGGACGATGGAAACCAAAATGATGCTGTGGTTCCTTCCCCTCTGGGTCTTCCCTTGATGACAGGAGGGAAAGTTTTCAGGTTCCCCGTGACCGTGGAAGTAAGGCAGATGTTGGTATACTCAGACCAGCTCCAGCTTTCTTGTCCTCCTCCCGGCAGTGTTGCTCAGATGCAGGGCTGCTTGACAGGTATCCCCAAACAGACCTGATCATTTCCTTTGCTTCACCTTTCATTCCCTTGTCACTCTTTTCCCACCTCTCAACTCCGACTCTTTCATCATCCTTATCCTTTCCCCCCATTTAAAAAGCCAACTCCTTTTCACCGTTTCCCCACTGGCCCTGTGTTTGCTCACTTTGTACCCTCCTTTGGTGTCTCTGAGATGGTTACCACGGTGCTTTCTACCTTGCTTAGCAACTCCATTACACTAGTTCTCTTTTCTTCTCTGTAGTGTCCTGCAGCTACTTACGTTCTGATCTGGTTAGACACACCACTACTCAGGATGGCCATCGGCACACCTACTTTAAAAGCTGGACTGTTGGAGCTTCAGTCCAGAGGGATCTTGGCACACCTGGCATTTGGCCAGCAGAAACCTCAAGGTTTAGAAGGAAAAGCTCGAAAACATCTCCATGCAGCAGCATGGGCAGGGACCTGACAGACTAAGGAGTGCCCTGAGGAGAAGGGCCTGGGAACTGTGACAATGCCATACGAGCCAGGGGGCCTCACATTTTGAAAGGAGAGTGGAGGAACTGGAGAGGGTCCGGAGGAGGTCTGCCAAGATGGAGTGAGGGGCCTAAAGGGTGAGCTGGGAGGAGAGTCTGAGGGAACTGGGTCTCTCTAGCCTGCTGAAGTGGAGGCATGGGTTCACCTAGTAAGATCCCACACCTCCCTGGAAGGATGACGGAGCCAACCTGTCTTCACAGTCACCAATGATGTGACAGAAGCAGCAGCCACAAAGTGCCTCTTGGGAGCTTTAGGCTGAACCTTAGGAGAAAGAAAATGGACTAGGAGGAGCGTTGTTGGGATCTCCACCTTTGGAGCTCTTCACGGTTCAGCTGCGCAAAGTTGCAGCCAGCCTGGAGGCTGGACTAGAGATCCCTCCCAGTAATCTCCTTCCCACCAGCCCTTCCACGAGCCTGTGCCTTGCCACATGCCATACGAGAAGAGACTAAGCTGGAGGTGAGGGTCTCCACATCACAGGACAATTCAGAGTGGAAGGGAGCTCAGGAGGTCTCGAGTCCAACGCCCAGCTCCAAGCAGGGACAGCTCTGAGGTCAGACCAGCTTGCTCAGTAAATGTCAGCATCCAGGGAAAGAGTTTGCATGTGAGCCAGGCATCTAAGCCGCCAATACAGTAATGGAGATAAGGCATTTGACCAGCTCCCTGAACATCACTGTTGGTATGCCATGGCTCCTGAGATTCCTGGGAACAGCCAACTTCTTCTCCAGAAGACTGTGATTCTTCCGCAAGATTCCTGGCACATCTCCAGAGCGTGGGGTGCTTTAGGTTGTAAACAGAATTGAAAGAAAGCCTCGGACTTGGGTACTACCAATTTAATTTCTAAAAGAGGGGAAGATGGAGCGATGTCAGCGCTTCCAGGTTCTTCCTGAAGATTGAAGGCCTCAGAGAAAGGAGCTGGAGAGAAGAGGTTTGAACTAGCATAGCCTTTAGATCCTTTCACATGTGGTGGCTCTGCTCCCCCATTTCAATCAGTGGCACACAGAAACCTCACCTGCTTTTCCTTCCTCTCCTCCCCAAACCTGACCAAGTGATGGGAGGAAAGGAAGCAGAAAGGCCCTAGGCCTCTGTGAATCAGCTGGAGTCCGGCACTTGGAGAGCCACAGAGTCATTCCATTGTACATCCCATAAAGCATCAAGCTGGGAGGTGACTCTGCATGTCCAAATATCCTGCTTTGGGCTGGGATGGAGCTAATTTTCTTCCCAGTAGCTACTGTGTTTTGGGTTTTGTATGGGATTTGGTATGTGAAGAATGTTGATAATACCCTGATGTTATTAGTTGTTCCTGGGAGGTCAAGGACTTTTTTCAGCTTCCCAGGTTTCGCTAATGTGCAGGTGCAAAAAGCCAGGATGGCTACGGCCAGTGCAGTTGACCCAAACTGGCCAAAGGAAGTATTCCATACCATAGACGGCATGCCCAGTATGTAAGTGGGGGTGAGCTGGTGGACAGGGTTCCCTCCCTCTCTCTAACCCACCCTCTCTCTCTCTTATGGGAACTTGCTGTTCCAAGGTCGCTGCTTGGGATCGTTCCGAGATTGCTCTTGGTTTCGCTCCGTGATCGTTGCTCGGGTCGGGCTGTATCAGTCGTCGGGTCATCGGGCAATGAGAAATTGTGCATCATTCATTTTATATGTTCTATTACCATTATTTATTATTATTATTATCAGTATTAAAGTATGATATTTTTATTATCTTTTCCTTTGCTGTCCTAGTAAACTGTCTTCATCTCAACCCACAAGTTTCCCTTTCTTTCCGATTCTCCTCCCCATCCCACTGGGGAGGGAGAAGGGGAGGGAGCGAGTGGCTGCGTGGTACTCAGCCGCCGGCTGGGGCTAAACCACCACACTGAATCAACAAGGTCCATGGACAGACAAGGCGACGTGTATGGCTGTGTTTGGAGACCAGTACACCTACAGCACAGATCAAGCTGGGGCTGCAACTCAGGCCTGGCTTAAATGGTCTCCTGGCCCCACGGACACAGGTGTGGGTGGAAGCCACTGGTGATGCTGGTCAGGGACATGAAGGCCTGTGGATGCTCTCGGGACCCTGACCCCCTGCCCCCATGTAGGATCCCCTCTGCCACTGCCCTCCATAGGCCAAATTCTCATTCCGTGGTGTCCCGATCCAATATCGGGGAGGTTTCATTACGATCCCAGGGACGAGATTAAGACACCAAAACCGGTCAAATATCGTACAACCTTTTGATTTTATTTTTCACAAACAGGGGAGAAAAGCAGGGAAGGACGGAGGGAAGGGAAGACGCGGGGAGGGACAGAGGGGAAAAGTTAGAGAGAGTGTTGGAGAAAGAGAGGAAACTAGCTACCACCACTCCAAGTCCAATGATGTTCCGCTGACTCCGTCTGAGGTCTTCAATCACCCTGAGCTTTGTCGAGGCCGGGGTCTGGGAGAGGCACGGGGACGGGAGGAGGAAGGGAAGGAGAAGGCCCCCCAGAGCGTGCACGTGCTTCTTTTATAGGCGCTCCCTCTCCTGCTCATGCCCAGCTGCTGGGGAGGGTGGTGGTGGTAGGATGGCAATGTCGAGACAAACCACATCCTGTATCGGTCCTCTACACCACCCCATGGCTCGACATTGCAGCGTGGTGGCAGGAGGGAGAGACAGAGAGAGAGAGAGAGAGAGAGAGAGAAGGAAAACGCAGAGAGGAGAGGGAATTCGGGACAGGGGCAGAGGGAAATTGGGGGAAGGGAAAAAAAGGGGGAACAATATGGGTTCGGGTACAAAAGTGCTTTAACAGGGATTAAACAAAGATGTTACTCAATGCAAGCTTATTCTCAAACAGCTTTAACAACATTTAACTTCATAGAACAAACTTAGAAAATTAGGTTAACAAGAGGGTTTCAAACATAGAACAACTGATAAGTATGAGAGGGTTCAAATAATAGCCACTGCGGTTGGCTGTGGCTGGTGAATGGCATGGATGTCTTTTATGCCGTCAGATGAGGTAGTAGGAATAAAGTGCATATTAGATACAACATGTCGGATTAATTGAACAAAGCAAGGGATCACACAAGGTAAAAACATTAAAGCAGCAACCATGAACATTAAATACAATAACAACTGTTTTACCCGCGGTGCCCCTGGTAACCAAGACCACAAGTCACCATTCCACCCGTTCCAGGTTTGGACTGGGATGTGGGCTATTTTTCTGATGTCTTTGGTTAGTTGGAGTACCACTTTGCCCACATCATCTATCTCTAGACAACAGTTGGAGATGTTCAGTTTCCCACATACCCCTCCTTCTTCGGCTAATAAGTAATCTAGGACCATCCTATTCTATGATTCTATGATTCTATGAACCGGTGTTGAAGGATTGCTGTGCGCATCTCTTGGGATTGACGGGTCAAAAGGTCTATTGCGTCAGCAGTTTTGTTAGTGATAATTTCTAGGGCTGCTTGTAACCTGATTATCTGATTTAAATTATAAATTGGTTCTCTTGCCCCTGATATTGGCTCATTGGGATTCCAAGTTGCAGGTCCGTAATGTTGGATTATTCGTTCAGGGGGCCATTCATTGTCCCCCCATTTTTGTGTCCCACCTAAATTTACCTTCATGGATCGCGTCTTACGGGCAATATTTCTGTCCCCGAGGTTATCGTATAGTCTTATTCCTAACCAAGGTCCGCCTATCTCTGGTAAAAGGAAAAATAGAGGTCTGATAATTCCTATATAACAAATTCCCGACCACCCTGTGGGTAAAAATTTGTATGCAGTATGCCTGCAGATCCAATAATGCCCCTTTTTAGCTCTGACGCCCTGAGCAAATGGTCCATTGGCTCTTTTTGGAAATTGAAAATAAGTTGTGCCTCTGTCACCTAGGGGGCTGAAAAATGAGGTTGGGCGATTATTTATACGGCCCGTGCAATACCAAGCACCAGAGCTGCCTTTCCATTCGCAAGTCTGTTTGTAAGGGTGATGATTGGATCATGGGATACTTAAGGTTTCACTTTTGTTTGACCAATACCCCTCAAATCCCCAATTACACCCGGATTCATCGAGCCACATCCATGCGTAAATATCCCTGTGTTTATTGATTACCTTACAAGTGAGTGTGCACCGACATTTACTTTTCCCCACTTCGATCCCTCCCTCCTGAGTGCAGTTTAGACCATTATTCCCCCATACTCGGAAAATGAATTGGCCATGTCTCACTGTCGTCCCATGTGTCGCTTGTGGTTTCACTATAGTTGCTTACAGTCTGGTCTGGGGCGAGGGGTGTGGATGTCCATGGCCAACTTGATAACCCTAGAGGTCCTCCGCAAACCCAGCAATGGCTTAAATTGAAGGTTTGGCTTACTGCTTTCGCCAGCAACACAAATTCGTTGTTCTCGAAGGGGTTGTACGGATTGAGGGAAGGTAAAGGGAGTGGTTGTTCGTCGCTCTCATGGAGACATCCCTGGGTTAAGATGATCCAAAGTAGCAGGTGCGTCATGGTCGTATTGTCGCCCTTAACACAGAAACAGAAACAAACTTGCTCCTCAGGTTAGAAGGAGGGAATAATCCATTTTGTGTGAATTTTGTGGGTTTTCCCACTGGCATCTTTTGCTCTCCAGGTATACTTGTTTAGCGGGGTGTCTAGTATGAGCGGTATGGCTCCCACAGTGGGAAGCTCGACCAGAACAGGCTGGCCAGGGGAATGGGATGGGACATCAGAGGGATCGGAGCCTTGGGAGGTGGGTATGATGGTTGGAGCTTGTGGGCAGAATGCCGCAATTTTTGGGCACCCATTTGTGCCCCAGCGACTATTGACGCTGGTCACTGCCTTCATTATCCGCTCAGCCCATTCCGGCTTGTGTGGTTTTAAGAAGCTTTTGAGCAGCCCGTTGGTCTGCTCTACAATCCCGTTCGCTTGTGGGTAGTATGGGGTGTGGAACACCCACGAAATTCCTTCCCGAGCTGCCCACTCCTGGACTATTTTGGCAGTGAAATGCGAGCCGTTATCCGACTGAATGGCCTGCGGTTTGGGAAAGGTCCTGAACCACTCTTTGAGGGCCTTCACTGTGTTTTCCCCGGTCGCCTTCGCACAGGCCCGGGCCTGTGCAAGTCCGGAGACTATTTCGACCCCCACCAGCACATGACACTTCCTGCGGACTTTCGGAAGGGCCCAATATAGTCGACCTGCCAGGCCTCCCACAAGCCTTTCCCTTCCCTGAGGTGCAGGGGCTCGTTTTCCAGGGGGTGCCTGTCCAAACGGATGCAGCATTGCTCACAAGAGGATATGCAAGTTTTGCAGTCCTCTCTGGTGACCGGCCTTCCCCGAGCTTGTGCCTCATGGAACAAGTCGTTGATCCCTGAGTGCCTCCTCTTTATGTGCAGCCACTCTAGTAGGTACTCCTAGTTCTCCTGCACTTGGGTGCTTTGTAGCAGAGCTAGCCGGGCTAACTCATCCGCCTCCGCATCCCACCGACCCGCTAGGGTATCAGTTTGTTGATGGGAAGTCACCCACGCCACCGCAAATGTCCCCCGTCTCACAATCGCAAGGATATCTTGCCACCTTTCCTTTTGCCAGATTGGTATTCTATTGACCTCCCAGCCATTCTGCTCCCAAAATGCTCCATTCCGTACAGCCCTTAAACACTGCATAGGAGTCTGAATAAATGTGTACAGGGGAAGTAGTCTGGCTTTCGCGTTGGAACACGCTCCACACAGCAACCAGCTCTCCCACCTGTGCACTTCCCTCTCCTTGTGTGATGACCTGCTCTTTAGTTTCTACTTGAAGGGCCACCGCCCGGTATTTCCAAACTTTCCCTTCCCGCTTTGAGGAAGCATCAGTGAACCATGCGTTTAAGATCTGCTCCGAAAATGGGGGAGCTACCTGAATTACGGGCGGAAGTTGGGGGGTCTCCTCATTCATGTCTGCTTCATCTTGTATATTTAATATTTTAGCAGCCCCTTCCGTCACGGAAAAGATCTCGCAATAGTGCTCTGTTTGAGCATACCACTTCCTTACGGAGGCTCGCTGAGCCACCCCATCAGGGGGCAGGGTCCCTGCCAGGACTGCTTTGGTCACCTTGAACGGATCCCGAAGAACTATAGGACGTTTTCGAACAGTTCGTTCGGCCTCCCTTAAAGCTAAGCTGACTACGAACAGTCCCTTCTCCCATGCAGTGTACCGCTTTTCCGTGTCTTTGAAACTACGCAAATAAAATCCGATGGGCCGGGTAGGCCCCTCGGGCCCCTTTTGCCACAGATGGATGGAGAGCCCGGTCCGGGCAAATCCCCATTCGATCTGAATAGGATCGGTGGGATGGATTGGCCCCAAAGCTTGATAGGCATTTGCCTCAAAAACCAGCAGTCGTAAGGCTTCATCATGGACCGAGGTCCACTCCCAGTGAGCTCTTTTCCTGAGTAAATCATATAATGGCCTGGCGATAATTGAAAAGTCGGAGATGCGTTTTCTCCAAAAGACGAGCAGCCCCAGAGCGTGTTGCAAGTCCCTTTTGGACTCTGGCATTTTGATAGTGTCCAATGAGGACAGGGTATCCGGGGGAATGCAGGTCATTCCCCCCCTCCACCAAATTCCTAAAAACTTTACCTCACTGGAGGGAGTCTGGATCTTTTCGGGCAAAATTGTCAGCCCTATCTGTTCCAAACAAGCGATAATATCGCGTTGCGTTTTCTCAACGTTCTCCACCTGGCTCCCTCCCACAAGCACATTGTCTATATATTGGTAAATTTTGACCCCTGCTTGTATGGGGACAGTCTCAAGTTCTTGGGCCAGCGTGTGGTGGGCTAGTGTGTGGGAATGCTTATATCCCTGAGGCAGTCGAGTAAACATATATTGTTGTCCCTCCCACGTGAAGGCAAAGCGCTCTTGGTCCTCAGGCTGCAGCGGGACCATAAAAAACATGTCTTTGACATCGATGGTTGCCATCACCGGGTGGGACTGTTCCTGAATAGTTGCGATTAATTCAGCGATATTTGGCACAGCGGCCGTTAGTGGGCCCGTATTGCTATTTTGCACCGATAGTCTACGGTTAGTCTCCACTTACCATTTGGTTTTCTTACTGGCCATACCAGAGAGTTGAAGGGGGACTGTGCCGGAATTACGACTCCCTGCCTTTTCAGGTCCTCTAACACCGGGGTGATACCCTCTCTCGCTCCCAGGGGCAACGGCTAGGGCTTCACATTAGTCAGCCGGGAAGGGGGGAGGGGAGGCACCGCTTGTAGCAGGCGCACTGCCGCACCAAAATTCCCGGTTAGTCTTCTAAGCTGAGGAACGCCGAAAGACCACGAATTCCCCTGGGTATCCCACCACTGTTTCCCCTTCAACACATCTATACCTAAAAGGTTCATCTGAAAAGGCCCCACAGCTGCCATAGTGTCCACCGGACTCTCTTCCCCTGGTAGCCATAATGTCACTGAGGTCATAGGCACAGATTGGGTTTTCCCCAGGGCATTTAATACTACCAGGTGTTTAGATGGGATCAAGATGCCACACCGTTCCACCTCGCTTCGTGTTATAGCTGTAATTTGGGCCCCCGTGTCAATTAAAAAGGTTATGGGCCTTTTTTTCAGCCCCACTGCAACAGTAATTAATAAATCTCCCTTATTATTGCAGGTGAGTTGTCTAATAAACATCCACCCTCCACCTCCCCCCTCACCCTGAGGGGGTGGAGGATTTAGTTTCCCGCTGGTCTCTCATCTTTCAGTTTCTCCCTCAGGTTTAACGCTGGCGCGGGAGGTGGATTCGGTTGGGGCGGGGGTCCCTGTCCGGACCACCACTGTACCAGGAGCTCTAGCTTTTTCGTTGGGAGCCCGTCCATCAAGTCTCGGGGCACTCCCTTTTGCAACCCCTCTTGCCTGTCGGGTCAGGGGTCTTTCCTTTTTGGTTAACTCGGGGCTTCTCCCAGAAAACGCCAGTGATTTATTTGCCAGATCCGCCACCCGCACGGCCCTAGCTTCTACTCTTTGATAAGTCCGACCTATGGGCCCATATTTTCTCCCATAGTTTATTAATTCCTGGGCTATCTCTCCCCAGGTCCACACCTTTTTCCCCCACTGCCGCTGCTCAGGAATTACCATCCCCTCTAGGGCAGCCACAGTTCGTTCTTTGCTAGGCACATTTTGAATCCTCCCCTGCAACTGGATCCCAATGGGTTTCAGGGAGTCGGGGAGTCCCTGTATTAAGGGCGTCATTCGCTCAGGACCTACTGGCAGCAACATCGGGGAGCTAAGGTTTGGCTTGAGTTCCCGATCATACATCATTTGTAGGCAAGCCGCCTTCTGTACGCTTTCCAATAACTGATCGACTGAGCCTCTTATAGCTAGGGGATCCCCTCTCTCTAATGGGTTCAACCCCCCTGCCCAATATGCAGCCCTCTGGGTCAGAGACCATGGAGCTCGGCAATCGCCCGTTGTGAGGAAGATGCCGGGGCCCCAATATCCCTCTGCCTCCTTTTCCGATAGCATGATCCCGTTCCCTCCCAACAGGGATATCCTCCACACATATTCGGTTTCGGACTCCCCTGCCGTCCTAGCAAAATCTTTTCGCAGTTTAGCCAATTCAGTGGTGGTAAAGGGAATTTCTTTCGTGACAACTTGGGGGCGGTCATTGCTGTCATCCTCATATATATATTCTGTTTTGACCAGTGGGCACATATGGGGGGAGTTGTCTGCGGCCTCTTTTAGTCTTTTTAAATCCCTCTGAGGGTAAATTTGGCATACCCCTTTTTCCTCCAGCAGCACCTCTGTCTCAGTGAGGGTGTCTGCTTCCTTCAGAAGCTGAATTCTCAGCTCCTCCTTCAATATTAGATTTTGGCGCTTCTCGTCCTCCAGCGCCCGTCTGGTTTCCTGTAATTGATCTTGCAGCGGCGTTATCGCCGCTTGCGGCAAGGTGACCACAGCCTCCGCCTGACAAGGCGCCCGCTCCCTGTCCTCCACCGCAGCTGCCAAGCACGCTCCTAGCACAGCGCAAACAATAGCTTTTCCTTTTCCCTTCTTAACCCCAGCTTCTTTACGCAAGACCACTATTCGGTCTATAACACTTTGCAGTTGGAACCAATGGTCCCGTGCCCACTCTCGTCCCGGGGGCAAGGGGCGAGAGCGGTATGTTTCCAAAAAATCATATAATTTCTCTGTTTCTTCACAAAAATCGCCTGCCTTCTGGGCGGCCATGTCCTACAAAGGGGAGTTCGTCCTGGGAGGGCCAAACCTTAAAAAATCCAAATTTCCCCTATACACTCCCAGGAGGCCAAACTGTAGTCTACTACAAAATAAAAATGGCCTACAAAGGGGATATCGTCCTGAGGGGGACACACCGTAGAATCTAAGTTTCCCCTATACGCCCTCAGGAGGCCAAACCATGAACTAGTATACAAATTTTGACATAAAGGTCTCAACATGCGCTCTTTCCTTACGCTTCGTTCGTCTCCGGCTGCTTCCCTCGTGGGAGAGCAGAACCGCGGACCGGAACTCTGCACTCGCTTCATACTTATTTGTACGTCTCGTTCACACACAATCACTCAGCACGCCATAAGGTTGTACGACACTCTCGTCTCAAGGGACCCTGTCCGTGACGCCAATTAAAATGTCCCGATCCAATATCGGGGAGGTTTCGTTATGATCCCAGGGACGAGATTAAGACACCAAAACCGGTCAAATATCATACAACCTTTTGATTTTATTTTTCACAAACAGGGGAGAAAAGCGGGGAAGGACGGAGGAAAGGGAAAACGCAGGGAGGGATAGAGGGGAAAAGTTAGAGAGAGTGTTGGAGAAAGAGAGGAAACTAGCTACCACCACTCCAAGTCCAATGATGTTCCGCTGACTCCGTCTGAGGTCTTCAATCGCCGTGAGCTTTGTCGAGGCCGGGGTCTGGGAGAGGCACGGGGACGGGAGGAGGAAGGGAAGGAGAAGGCCCCCCAGAGCGTGCACGTGCTTCTTTTATAGGGGCTCCCTCTCCTGCTCATGCGCAGCTGCCGGGGAGGGTGGTGGTGGTAGGATGGCAATGTCGAGACAAACCACATCCTGTATCGGTCCTCCACACCTGGTGTCCAGGATCTGTGCTTGGCTACTCTCCTTCCCCACATCCCTGAGGATCTGGGAGACCACAATTGCTCAGGAGGACCTTATTAATGTGTCTAAATAGCTGATGGGAGTGAATGAAGTCAAGGGAGACAAATTCATCTCAGGAGTTCCCAGTGACAAGACAAGAGGAGATGGACACAGATAAAACCACATGAAATTCCATCAGAACCCAAGGAAAGAGCTTTTCATTGTGAGGGTGGTCAAACACTGGGAAAGGTCGCCCAGAGAGTTTGCGGACTCTCCATCAATGGATGTATTCCAAGCCCACCTAGACAAGGTCCAACCTGCTCTGGCTGACCCTGCCTCAGCTGGGGATTGGACTAGATGATCTCCAGAGGTCCCTTCCAACCTCAGCCATTCTGGGAGTATAGAGGAGAAAATGAAGACAGAAAGAATCGAACAACTGAAATGCTGTGGAGAGGACCCATGCTGAGAAGAGGAGACCTGTAAAGGAGGAAGGAGCGGCAGAGATGAACTGTTATGTACCCACTGTAACCCCCCATTTCCCATCCGCCTGGTGCCTCTCAGGGCTGGAGTGAGTAGAAGAATTGGGAATGAAGGAGTCATTTGAGCCTGTGGAAGAAGGAGTGGGGTGGGGGAACGGTCTTTAATATTTTTGTTAGTTTCTCACTATCCCAACCTATTGTAATTGGCAATGAATTGGTAATCAGTAAGTGATCTCCCCTTCTTTATCTTGACCCACGAGCTAGTCCGTCTTATTTTCTCCCTTTGTCCTGTTGGGTAGGGGGAGTGGGTGAGCAGCTGGGTGGATGTCTGGCTGCTGGTCCAAGTTAACCCACCACAGGATTACGTCAGGACTGCTGCGTCCACTATGGGGCTGCCCCACACAAGGAAGAGCCTGACAGACTGGAGCGAGTCCTGCAGAGGCCAGAAGGGTGGCTGGGGCCTGGAGCACCTTATGGAGAAGGAGAGGCTGCGAGAGCTGGGTTTTTGAGAAATCCCTCGGAGCCAAGCACTGGAGCGAGGACCCAGGCCAGCTAGTGGGATCTCAGTCAACTTTGTTGGAAGAAACCAGCCTTCAGGCCCTGCACCCGGGAGATCCCCGTTTATTGAAGAGCAGCCATTGGACAGGCCACATCTGACACAGTGTTGTGCAAGGGTCAACCATGACACGATCGAGTCTCAACAGAAAGAGTATAAACCCAGAAAATTGTCTAGAATCAGAATTATCACAAGAGAAAAAAGCAGACTCGCGGCCTAAAATAACCTCTGGGAAATGGGCAGAGGGAGGGGAGGCAGGTTATTGTTCGGTGAAACAGCATCCGT
Organism: Phoenicopterus ruber ruber; assembly: GCA_009819775.1. Taxonomy (NCBI): domain Eukaryota; kingdom Metazoa; phylum Chordata; class Aves; order Phoenicopteriformes; family Phoenicopteridae; genus Phoenicopterus; species Phoenicopterus ruber. Next base: position 706,837 of record WNMK01000048.1, on the reverse strand, counting down.
TGGGTCAGTTTCCATAAGGCATCCTTGAGCTCCTTGATTCCTCATGCTGTAGATGAGGGGGTTCACTGCTGGAGGCACCACCGAGTACAGAACTGCCACCACCAGGTCCAGGGATGAGGAGGAGATGGAGGAGGGCTTCAGGTGGGCAAATACTACAGTACTGAGAAACAGGGAGACGACGGCCAGGTGAGGGAGGCAGGTGGAAAAGGCTTTGTTGCCGTCCCTGCTCAGAGGGGATCCTCAGCACGGCCCTGAAGATCTGCACGTAGGACACCACAATGAAAACAAAACACCCAAAAAAGACAAAAGCACTAACGACAAGAAGTCGAAATTCCCTGAGGTAGGTGTCTGAGCAGGAGAGCTTGAGGATCTGGGGGATTTCACAGAAGAACTGGTCCACAGCATTGCCCTTGCAGAGTGGTATGGAAAATGTATTGGCCGTGTGCAGCACAGCATTGAGAAACCCACCGCCCCAGGCAGCTGCTGCCATGTGGACACAAGCTCTGCTGCCCAGGAGGGTCCCGTAGTGCAGGGGTTTGCAGATGGCAACGTAGCAGTTGTAGGACATGATGGTGAGAAGATACAGTTCTGCTGACACAAAAAAGCCAAACAGAAAGAGCTGTGCAGCACATCCCAGGTAGGAGATGGCCCTGGTGTCCCAGAGGGAATTGGCCATGGCTTTGGGAACAGTGGTGGAGATGGAGCCGAGGTCAAGGAGGGAGAGGTTGAGGAGGAAGAAGTACATGGGGGTGTGGAGGTGGTGGTCGCAGGCTACGGTGGTGATGATGAGGCCGTTTCCCAGGAGGGCAGCCAGGTAGATGCCCAGGAAGAGCCAGAAGGTCAAGAGCTGCAGCTCCCATGTGTGTGCAAATGCCAGGAGGAGGAACTCAGTGATGGAGCTACCGTTGGAGATTTTGTCCCTCTGGGCATGGGGACCTGTTCAAAAAGGTAAAGACAGTGACAAGTTAGGGCAGACTTCTCTGAGTGTAAGCTATTCAGTTTCTCATAGAACAGCCCCTGTGCTGGTTTTGGCTGGGATAGAGTTAATTTTCTTCCCAGTAGCTACAATGGGGCTGTGTGTTGGATTTGTGCTGGAAACAGTGTAGATAATACAGAGATGTTTTTGTTATTGCTGAGCAGGGCTTACACAGCATCAAGGCCTTTTCTGCTTCTCACCCCACCCCACCAGCGAGGAGGCTGGGGTGCACAAGAAGTTGGGAGGGGACACAGCCGGGACAGCTGACCCCAACTGACCAAAGGGATATTTCATACCCTATGACGTCATGCTCAGCATAGAAAGCCGGGGGAAGAAGAAGGAAGGGGGGACATTTGGAGTGATGGTGTTTGTCTTCCCAAGTCACCGTTACGCGTGATGGAGCCCTGCTGTCCTGGGGATGGCTGAACACCTGCCTGCCCATGGGAAGGAGTGAATGAATTCCTTGTTTGCTTTGCTTGCGTGTGCGGCTTCTGCTTTCCCTATTAAACTGTCTTTATCTCAACCCACCAGTTTTCTCACTTTTACCCTCCCGATTCTCTCCCCCATCCCACCAGGGGGGAGTGAGCCAGCAGCTGCATGGGGCTCAGCTGCTGGCTGGGGTTAAACCACGACACCCCCAAACCGCCTTTCCCTTTTCACAAAGACCTTTTGTGAGCTCTGGTTGGTGCTGGCTGAGGTTGCCCCAGAGAGCAGGAGGTTCTGCCGTGGGCTCTGCAGGAGTCAGACCTGCCCTACAGCAATGGGTAAATGGGAATACAGGGTGAGCTCCGATTAAATCCACTTTGGATATCAAAGACCTTTTCAGCATTGTTGCTCCCAGTTCACCCAACAGCAGAGCAGAGCTGTGGGGATTTCATTTTGTTTATTCTCTTCTGGTTGCCCCACCACAGCCGAGGAGTGGTTTTAAGGCAGGAAGCCTTGGCATTTCTGCTGCACTCCATGTGACACCTTGTGGGTCCTAAGAGGCAAATGGACTGTCATTGCGGAGGGGTCGGACTGGACGACCTTTAAAGGCCTCTTCCAACCCAAACCATGCTATGAGTCTATGATTCTATGACACTGCTGAGAGCAGAGGAATCCAGTTTCCAAGTGCAGCTCTCCAAACCCTTCGCCCCATCTAATCGTACCTGAGGAAGATCTCAGCTCTGCCCTCCCAACTAGACACGGAGGGCTCATTACAGCTGCCCACATCCAGCTGCCCAGCAGCATTTCCATGGCTTTAGCACCCAGATGTCTTCTCCATGGGACTGCTAGATAACCCAGCGATGCCATGGGAGAGCTGTGTGCTTCTGGAGGGCAGCCTGCAGCCCAGCAGGACCCCTCAAGGAAAGAGTCACAGATCTTAAATTTGTTCCACCCTGAAGGGAGAGTCAGGTCACGTCCAGCCACACACACTGCAGTTCCCAGAGCCCCAGAGGCTAACAGGCCATAAGTTGGCTGCTTTTCCTCCGTGGACATACGTGCACGACAGTACATGCAGCGTTGGTGTCTCAGCTGCACTTCAATCCTTAGCCCCCCACCCCAGGGAGTGTAGCGGCAAGAAGAAGGGCAGCAGGGAGAAGAGGGGATGCCAAAGTACCCCTGCCAGGGGACGCCAGAGAGGCAGACACAGTCGGACACTCGAGCATATCTCCTCTATGGTGGTCGGGTTGCTGGGAAGGCAACTCATGACCAAATCCCCAGGACATTAAGGGCAGAGGCTCTGCTGGGTGAGTGAGGAGACCAGGGGGTTGCTCCAGGGAAGGCATCTGCGCTGTAGAGAAAGGCAGGGAGGAGCCCAAATCCCCCCTCCCACAGCATTTCTGGCAGCAGCTCCTTCTCCCTCCCTGCCCATGTCTCTGCTGCCTGGAGCTGTCCCTGCCAGGAGCTGCATCTCTGTCCCTGTGTCACCTCCCTGTCTCTGCTCGCAGACCTCGTCCCACCTGCTCCATGCTCAGCTCAGCCCTGCAGACCCCTCCTGGCAGCAGGGCAGTGCCCAGGGGCATGTCCGTGGGCAGGGGTTAACGAGCAGCTCAGGCAAGTCCTAACAACAGATGAGGTCTCAATGCCTTGTGCACAATGGAGAAATAAATTCCCACCTCTCCCTGCCCACCCAGCAAACCAGGAGGAGAAAGCTCAAAGCACAGACTTCTTCCCTTTCAGGTCAATAGATCCTTGACATCCTTTTCCAAAAGGACCCTCTGCAAATGTCCTGGGGGTGATCTGGAGCTGTGAGCAGCCCTGACCCACACAGTCCCCTCGCAACAGCGAAAGGAACCTACCTTGCTGGAGGTCACTCCTTCCACCCGCAGCTTCTCCCTGCAGCGCTGTGGGGAGCTCCCCGGGCAGGCTCAGTGCTGACCCTGGCAGGCAGCAGAGTCCCTGCCCCAGCACACAGCCCCTGGGGCGCAGGGACCCTGCTCTGAAGGACAGCGCTGGGCACCCCTGCCTGCACACCCACCTTCAGAACCCTGGAGTAGTCCCTGGGAGAAGGTGCCCGTCATGCCCTGTCCCTCTGATGGTGCAGCAGGGAAGCCCTGCTCTGGAGCACGTCCTCCTCCTCCTCCACACTAGAGAAACTGTGAGAGTCCTCATGAAAGATTCTATATGTTGTGGGATGTCCCAGCTTTTGGAGAGCCCTCCAGGAACACCAGCTGCATTGCCCTGCACCCAGAGACTTACCATGTAGATGATTGTGAGGATTTCTCCCCCAGTGAGCTCTCAGCATCCTCTCACTCCAGACTGCCTTTAAGATCTCTGCCTCACTTCTCTCCCCTCAGTGCCTGCAGGCAGTGCCCTCAGCCCTGCTGCGCTTTGCAGAGGAGCTGCTCCTGGCAGAGCTGTCTCTCAGCAGCGCTGCCTGCTTGCCATCAGCTCCCTCCGTCCCAGGAGCCCGGCCCAGCTCAGCAGCAGAGGACCAGCCCAAAGCGACACTTTCTCTGCCCCCTCGGGGCTCCCTCCAGGTGTCCCTGGGGCTCCAGGGGAACCTGCTGTGAAACAGGCTGAAGGAATCCCTGATGTTCCCTCCCTCAGCTGGGCAGAGGCACTTCTTTCCAACAGTGTCATTCCTCTTATTAGAAAAAGATTGGGCCACGAGAATTACCTTCAATGTCTCCAGTTCAGGGAATTTAGACATTTCATTCTGGATTTATAGTCCTAGGGCTAGAAAGACATTCATCTCTCTTTTGTCCAAGCCACGTCTGTGCTCTGAAGCAAAGCTTTTGCACACACAGGGTCTTGGACACTTGTCGGTACCAGTTTTACTTATGGCAAGTATGAGCTTGCCTGGTGCCACAGCTGGGGTGCTTCAGCCCAAATGTGCAGTGATGCCCACTGCCAGGGGCACAGGCAGGACGAGCTGGAGCTGTTCCTGTTGGAGACAGAGCTGTGACCTGATGGAATAAACTGCCAAGGCATGGTGGCAGAGCTCAGTACAGCTGGTCTTCAAGGACAGCATCCTTCCAAGCTCAGCAGCAGTCCACATCGAAACTCGGTCTAAACCTGAAAGGCAATTCCAGGGCACCTTAACGAGCTGTTGCTACTTCAGAAACAAAGAAGAAACCAAGATATTGTGTGGCCACTGCAGAATTTAGTAAGGGAGAGATGTGAAATTCTCTATGTCCTCTTTGCCTCCGTCTTCCCCAGCAAGGTCTCCCAGGCCTCTGTGACTCGAGGCAGGAATCTGGAGGAGATCAACCAGCAGTGGACGGGGATCCAGTCAGGGTCACTTGAACTAACACAATCCTTACCAGTCTATAGGACAGGAGGGGCGGCATCCCAGGGAGCTGGGAGAACAGGCCGATGTCACGGTGAGGCCGTTCTCCATCATCTTTGAAAGGTCATGGAGATTGGGAGAACTCCCTGATGACTGGCAGCACCAAAATCCTGCATGCAGCTTTCAAAAATGCCCAACGGATGAGCAGGGGAACTAAAGGCTGTGCCCCAGAGTGTGTCCAGTCGGATCCCACTTCTGTGTGTCTGAAAGAGGAGGTGACTGCATTTACCCAGGGTCGATTGTTCCTGACCATCCTCTTTGCTTTCTGTGATGAAAGGACAGGCTTGCTGGAGAGAGGGAGAGAGTGGTCTCTTCTACCTGCAAGTCAGAAAGACATTCAGCATCATCCCCATCTTGTGTCTAAATTAGGATATTAGAGTCTGCGTGGGTGGATAAGTAGGTGGGTAAAAAAAAACAGCTGGAGTTTTGGGCTCGGAGGGACGTGGTCCACGTGTGATACTCTGCCTGGAGGCATCTAGCCTGTAGGGTCCTGCAGGGGTCTATACCATAACCTGCCCTGTTTAACATGTTTGTAATGACCCGGAGGACAGTCTGATCCCTCTTTTTTGTCCTGCCTGTCTCCTGCCCCATGTGGTGCTTTAGGCTGTGAGGAGAATCAAACCCAACTTTTTGACTAGGTTAGTTTCATTTTTCCTGCTGAAATGCAGGGCAGATGAAGGGAGCTCTGAGCTTCCAGGCCTCTGCTGCACAGTTAGGTCTTCAGAGAACGGAATGCAGGTAATCTTCTTGTGTCAGTCTACACCACATCAAAGTTTTGCCTTCCTTTGTGCTTTTTCACTGACCTTGGATCTGTCTGTTGGCCACCTTAGGTTAAAAAAGAAACTACTCCCCTATTCCACCTCCCCCTCCTCAAAAAAGTAGGGAAAAAAAGATATGGAGCATGGATGACTTAAGGACAATATTGTAATCTTTAAATTATAAGAGAGAACAAAGATAGTACAACTAATTCCAAAATATCCTTGAGAGCTTCCTTATTTTTCCTTGTCTCCAAAGCTCAGCCTGCTTAGATCTGGAAAGGTCTACCTCAAATCTCTGCAACTCAAATCTCTCCAACCTTCTCTCAGCGAAGGTTCTTTTAGCCCAGGACACTTCTGCCCGTCACTTCAGTGCCCACTGGTTTTCAGTTGGGCAAAGTCAAGGTGCTCCATTGCAACGCCTTCCCTACAAAAGTCTTCTCTTCATGCTGATCCCACCTGTATCACCTCATGTTATGTACGGCTCCATCCTCCTCTTGCAGAGCTCCATTGGATGGGCAATTTTCTGTTTCTTTCATGCCCGTTCACCTTCACAACCTGTTTGTATTGCATGCATACCAAATACTGTCTGAAGGAACACATTTATGCCCCGCAGCTTCATCCACTTCCACCATTTCTCCTCTTTTAGTAGACATTGTAAAAAACTGCTCCATATATGGAAACTCACTTCAATGCTGCATATTCACTTGGGCTAAATAAAAGACAAAAAATGTATCCTGAGCTAGTTTTTCAAAGACACCATTTCAACGTGGCAAAGCAGATTCAATGCAGCTGAGGGAACTGGGGTTGTTTAGCCTGGAGCGAAGGAGGCTCAGGGGAGACCTTCTCGCTCTCTACAACTCCCTGAAAGGAGGTTGGAGTGAGGTGGGGGTCGGTCTCTTCTCCCAAGTAACAGGCGATAGGCCAAGAGGAAATGGCTTCAAGTTGCGCCAGGGGAGGTTTAGATTCGATATTAGGAAAAAATGTCTTCACGGAAAGGGTTGTCAAGCACTGGAACAGGCTGCCCAGGGCAGTGGTGGCGTCGCCATCCCTGGAGGTATTTAAAAGACGTGCAGATGTGGTGCTTAGGGACATGGTTTAGCGGTGGACTTGGCAGTGCTGGGTTAACAGTTGGACTCGATGATCTTAAAGGTCATTTCCATCCTAAATGATTCTATAGAATCATATGATTATCATTGATATGAAATAGAATCTATGATTCTATTCTACATAAATGCTGAGAGACAAGTTACAAAGAGAGAGGGAAAAATAGGTGAAGCTGTATGTTTTCAGTAGTTGGCCCTATGGGAAGTTTTGTTTCTTGGGCCTCTTGGCTCGAGCCAGCTGCATTCACGCTTCCAGCAAGGGGAAGTTCCAGTTCAGGCAGCAAACTTTTGCCCATCCTGCCTGGCGATCCAGGACACTTGTTTCACACAAGAGTCAGTGTCAGAGGGAAGATGGAGGCAGTGTCAATGGTAATAGTTTGGACTCAAATGGAAACTCAAATCCGGAGCTGTCAGGACCACACTGGCTGCAGTTAGACATAAGTTACCTGATCCGACTGTGAGTTCAGACCTAGTTGGCAGAGTTTCTCACACAGTTCACTGAGGAGGGCAGGGTGTTGGGGAGTGGGGAGCATGTTTCGGTTTCCCAAATCCCAAGACAGTGCCCAAACCATCTTTCCCTTGGCCTCTGGCATCCCGTTTCTTGAGATGCAAGAAATGCTGAGGCTTTTTAACAGGTTAACAGGTTTAACAGTTGGAGCGAGTCCAGAGGAGGGCCACGAAGATGATCCGAGGGCTGGAGCACCTCTCCAATGAAGACAGGCTGAGAGAGTTGGGCTTGTTCAGCCTGGAGAAGAGAAGGCTCCGGGGAGACCTTCTAGCAGCCTTCCAGTACCTTAAAGGGGGCCTACAGGAAAGCTGGGGAGGGACTTTTGACGAGGGCATGGAGTGATAGCACAAGGGGTAATGGCTTTAAACTGAAAGAGGGGAGATTTACATTAGACATAAGGAAGAAATTCTTCACTCTGAGGGTGGTGAGGCACTGGAATAGGTTGCCCAGAGAAGCTGTGGATGCCCCCTCCCTGGAAGTGTTCAAGGCCAGGTTGGATGGGGCTTTGAGCAACCTGGTCTAGCGGAAGGTGTCCCTGCCCATGGCAGGGGGGTTAGAACTGGATGGTCTTGAAGGTCCCTTCCAACCCAAACCGTTCTATGATTCTATGATTCTGTCAGTAATCCTTCAACAATCCTTCAGGTGCTTGTGGGATTCCCTAAGACTGTCAATATCTAAAAAAAAGAAAGAAACCCTCCTCCCAAAAAAGCAAACAAAAACCCCACCAACATTAATCTGCCTAAATCTAAATATCTGCAACACAGCAGTTTGCATCTGTGATAGCCACTCTGGGCAACGCCAGTTAAATCCGTGTTTGCAATGTAAACTATTATACCCCATCCCCAAGGACAAATCGAAAGCAGTTTGTGTCCCCAGGTGGCATGGTCACTGCTGATTCCCCACTCCAGAGAGCGGCGGCGGCTGGATCCCCTTCTCAGGACAGACTTCTTGCCAGGAAGCCACAGCCATGGGGGTATCTCACCTGGTTCTTGCTGGCACTTCACTCAGCATCCATTTTGGATGAGAACTGTACTCAGTTCTTTTCTGTGACTACTCTTTCCACACACAGGAATGACAGAAAACCAAACATTTCATAAAAGTTTGTCATAATGTCCTTGTTACAGACAGGAAGTCCATCAAACCTGGAGGGAGCCAGGAACATTGCCATAAGCACCAAGAAGATCCAAGAAGATCAAGGCCTCTTCTGAAATGCAGCCAATTCTTGCAACCATGATTTGAGCCTGGAAGTGGGCAGGAATTTGTGTCTGTGGGTGGAGGAGGAATAAGTGTGTTGTGCGAGTCTGTCAGGGCTGAAGGTCCTTGTGCAAACCAGGGGCGATGGAGACATTTCCATCTTGTGCGCATGCCTCAGCCTAGGAAATGGGGAATGCCTGCTGCTGGGGTGTCTGTGCTCAGCCATGCCCCATGAGCTGGCCTTGCTCTCTTTTGCAAGAAAGAAGAAAACAGGAGGACTCAGTTCGCAATACCTAGGTCAGCCAGTGGGAAACAAGTAAGTAATTCCATTGAGGGAGGGGCGTTGGAGCAGGGTCAGATGAGGAGAAGGAAAGAAGGGGGAAGTCATGACTTCTGTGTTAAAACTGTGGGAAGCTGAGACCCAGCTTGTGTCCCTTTCTTCTGCAGAAGCATCCACCTTTTTTTTTTTTTTTCAGAAGGGCTGACCCTATCAGACTAGCTTTCACAGTTCTCCCCTGCTAGAATGCCCAGAGAACATGAGGGGTGGGATCCATCTACTTGGATTTAGACATGTCCAGTAGAAGGGCCTGATTCAGCCGCCCGCTTCTCACTGCCAATATGGAGATGCCCCGAGGAATCTCAGACATGCAAGAATCCCACTCCTCAGCTTGTCTGGGTAACGGAAGAGGAAGCAGCATGTTTAGAGTAAGTTTTCTCCCACTCCTGGGCAGGTGTGGCATTTCACAGCTCCCACTTGCAGGATCACATTTGTGTTTACTTTCAAGAAGGAAGCAAGCCAGGAATTTTTTTTACACTCTTCAGCACCAGACCTGTATTTCTTTGAGACACAAATTCCCTTCTCCCACTTCTCATTCCACAAATCGACAATGGATGTGGTTTGTCTCGACATTGCCATCCTGGCAACGCTCCCCGCCCCCCCCGCCCCTGGCAGCCAAAGGCGCAAAAAGAGAAGAAAACGGCGTGAAACAGGAGGCGGCTTTAAGGGGGCAGCACGCCTGGCACGAGCCGCACGTACGCGGTCACGGTCTGCGCATGAGCAGGAGGGGGAGCCCCTATAAAAGGAAGCACGTGGGCGCTCTGGTGGCACGGTTTTTCTTTTCCTTCACTGCCTCCTGCCGTCCTGGTACCTCTCCCGGACCCCAGCCTTGATGAAGCTTACGGCGATTAAGGACCTCAAACGGAGTCAGCAGAACATCATTGGACTCGGAGTGGTGGTAGCTATTTTTCCTCCCTTTCTCCAACTCTCTCCCTCTAACTTTTCCCCTCTATCCCTCTCCTCTTCCCCGCTTTTCTCCCCTGTTTGTTACAAATAAAATCAAAAGGTTGTATGATATCTGACCGGTTTTGGTGTCTTAATCTCATCCCTGGGATCGTAACGAAACATCCCCAATATTGGATCGGGACATTTTAATTGGTGTCACAGACAGGATCCCTTGAGATGAGAGTGTCGTACAACCTTATGGCGTGCTGAGTGATTGTGTGTGAATGAGACGTACAAATAAGTATGAAGCGAGCGCGGAGTTCTGATCCGCGGTTCTGCTCTCCCGCGAGGGAAGCAGCCGGAGACGAACAAAGCGTAAGGAAAGAGTGAATATTGAGACCTTTATGTCAAAATTTGTATACTAGTTCGTGGTTTGGCCTCCTGAGGGCGTATAGGGGAGACTTGGATTTTATGGTATGACCCCCTCAGGATGATATCCCCTTTGTAGGCCATTTTTATTTTTTGTAGTAGACTACAGTTTGGCCTCCTGGGAGTGTATAGGGGAAATTTGGATTTTTTTAAGGTTTGGCCCTCCCAGGACGAACTCCCCTTTGTAGGACATGGCCGCCCAGAAGGCAGGCGATTTTTGTGAAGAAACAGAGAAACTATATGATTTTTTGGAAACATACCGCTCTTGCCCCTCGCCCCCAGGACGAGATTGGGCACGGGACCATTGGTTCCAACTGCAAAGTGTTATAGACCGAATAGTGGTCTTGCGTAAAGAAGCTAGGGTTAAGAAGGGAAAAGGAAAAGCTATTGTTTGCGCTGTGCTAGGAGCGTGCTTGGCGGCTGCGGTGGAGGACAGGAAGCGGGCGCCTTGTCAGGCGGAGGCTGTGGTCGCCTCGCTGCAAGCGGCGATAACGCCGCTGCAAGATCAATTACAGGAGACCAGACGGGCGCTGGAGGAAGAGAAGCGCCAAAATCTAATGTTGAAAGAGGAGCTGAGAATTCAGCTTCTGAAGGAAGCAGACACCCTCACTGAGATGGAGGTGTTGCTGGGGGAAAAAGGTGTGGACCTGGGGAGAGATAGCCCAGGAATTAATAAACTATGGGAGAAAATATGGGCCCGTAGGTCGGAATTACCAAAGAGTAGAAGCTAGGGCCATGCGGGCAGCAGAGCTGGCAAATAGATCTCTGGCGTTTTCTGGAAGAAGCCCCGAGTTAAACAAAAAGGAAAGACCCCTGACTCGACAGGGGCTGTGGCAAGAGGGGTTGCAAAAGGGAGTGCCCCGAGACTTGGTGGACGGGCTCCCAACTAAAAAGCTAGAGCTCCTGGTACAGAGGTGGTCCAGACAGGGACCCCCACCCCGACCGAACTCACCTTCCGCACCAGCGTTAAACGTGGGGGGAAGGGTTCAAGCAGAACGAGAGGGTGGCAGGAAACCAGATCCTCTGCCCCCTCAGGGTGAGGGAGGAGGTGGGGGGTGGATGCATATTAGACAACTCACCTGCAATAAGAAGGAAGATTTATTAATTACCATTGCAGTGGGGCCAAAGAAAAAGCCCGTAACCTTTTTAATTGACACAGGGGCCCAAATTACAGTGCTAAAACAAAGTGAGGCGGAACAGTGTGGTATTTCAATCCCGTCTGAGGGAATGAAGGCACGGACTCCAGCATAGGTGGAAAGCGGAGACGCTTTAATGCACACTTACAGGGTTTATAAAGCTTTCTTATCTACTACACGCGCTCCAACACCTGTTCACGCGACTGGCATGCATAGTTACAGCTTTGTGATTGGTAATTCTCTTCTGTCCACGCGAAGGGCAAACATTTCTTGATTGGCGCACTTAACCATAACAAGCAAATTCTTTAGTATCACAACAAACTTCTTTCTGGTTCTAACTGCTTCTACCTTCTCTTGTTTACCTTGCTGTGTCCCTTCGTTGACCTTTACTGTACTGCTGTTTCAATCACCTCTAAGCTGTCGTAAAGCGGGTCACCTACAATTCCCCCTTTCTTTGTTTTTACAAGCCAAATAGAATGCATTGAACGTTCAATCATTTTTAGCAAACACTGCAACAGACAAGGCACTACAAGAATAATTGCGACTAATACAATGAGCAAAACAAGTCCTCCTTTCGCTAATTCTGCTAGCCATCCTGTTAATCCTAACCCTTTCAGCCAAGATTCTAATCCTACTGAGCTTGTGGTTAATTGTTCAGATAGCTCTTTCAATTTCTTTATCTGTTGAAATACTGTTTGAGAGTTATCGCTTAAATTCATACAACACGTGCCTTCAAACTCTTCACATCCATGTCCTTGTGCTAATAACAAAAAATCTATAGCTGCTCTATTTTGCAAAGTGGCGTGCCTAATAGAATCTGTATCTACCAGCAAAGCACTTAAAGCTTTTGATGTGGAATTGTTTTGCTTAGCAAGCCAACATCCTCATTTATTGAGTGTCGCAAGGGCTTTGGCGGCAGCAACACCAGGTGCTAAGATTGAGGCTACGATAGTCTTATCTGCCTCCCAGAAATCCACATTATCCTTACAATCTTCTTGATAATGGTTCACTGATCATTTTGATCGCCCATGGAGTCTGTTAATACTTAAAATCATGGACGTATTTGGTGTTAACAACGTTAGGTGGCCCAGAGTACAAGGGCCTCCTGCAATATGAGAAGGAACGCCTTGCCAAGCCCGGTCCCCACAGATGAGAAACACACCAGCCGGCAAGGCTAAAGGTTCGTTTGAAGAATTGGATATGCTAGAGGTGGTATAATTACACCACACAGATGCATTTTTATAGACGGATAAGCCTGCTGTTACATCAATTACGGTGTTATCACGTCCAGTATAATTAAAGCTTAGACAGGCATAGGCACTCACACTTCCCAAAATATCCAATTCCTGTGGCTCCAACGGAACAACCGGCAAATAGTTGGCCCAGCCATCCCAGTTGGTTACCGCTTCCTTACTAGCATTCCCTGTCAGATTAACATTCCATTTAGACATAATACGATGCCCTACTGAGGTACTATTAACAACAGCTACAACTTCCTTGTCTGAAAGCGGAATTCCAACTAAACATGTCATAAATGGGTTGGCTGCGCTGGCCATCAAGAGGCACATGTGGTTCTGTCCCGTCATGTTGGCAAGGGTGACCCAGATGTTTGCTCTAGGTTGGATGGAGATCCATGAGGCACTGAAACCACAACAGTAGAGGATGATGATCCCAATCAAGGCCGCATGCCATGGGCTGGTACCCATCGTGGTCCTCGTCCTGTGGAAACACAAGCATATCCTCGCCCCCAGGTTATCAAAGGATATGGTCCTTCCCACTCCCCAGTATCTAAATTTTTTATCTTGACTAGCGCTTGTTCTGTTGATAATGATGTTAGCCCAGATTCCATTGCCTTAAAATGTTTAACAATGGGTGGTATTTCCTCGTGTTGAAAAGGTAATGTTAAATGATTCATAACATATACCACCTTGTTTAATCTGTTTTGTGGTGTCTCCTGAATCTCCCCGTTTTTGTTTTGTTAAATAGTTTTTTAATGTGCGGTGAGTACGTTCTATTATTGCTTGTGCTGTAGGTGAGTGTGGGATGCCTGTTTTATGTGTGATGCCCCAAGTCTGAAAAAACGCTGTTGTGGCATGGCTGGTATATGCAGGGCCATTGTCTGTTTTTATTTCTTTTGGGATGCCAAGCGCAGCAAAGGCTGAACGGAAATGCGCCTGAACATGGTGACTGGTTTCTCCTGCCATTGCCGTGGCCCAAATTGCGTGTGAAAATGTGTCTATAGATACATGAACATATTTTAATCTTCCAAACTCGGGAATATGAGTGACATCAGTTTGCCAAATTTGAAGTGAGGAAAGGCCTCTAGGATTGACAGCAAGCATTGGACCTACCTGCTGTTGGCAATCTGGGCAGGTTTGTACTATGAGTTTTGCCTCTCCTTTAGGGATGGCAAACTGCTTTGACAATACTTTCACTGGTTGGTGAAAAAATTGGTGGGATAAACGAGCTTGGAATAAGGTATCAGGAACTGATACTTGTATTGCTCCATTAGCCAGCTGGTCGGCTCGGGCATTCCCTTCTGTAAAAAATCCTGGTAAAGTGGTATGACTTCTAATATGGATTACACAATATGGATGAATACGTTGCTCGACAAGGAACAACAACTCTTTAAATTTTACAAATAATGCCTCATTTTGAATGTGCCTGATTTGAGAACGCTCAATGCGTTGCACTACTCCCACTGCATATTGTGAATCCGATACAATATTTAGTGGGATTTGAGTCCATTGTCTGAATGCTAATATTATCGCATGCAGTTCCACTATTTGTGGGGAACCTTGTATATTTTCTATGACATGTTCCCATTGACCTCCTCGTTCCCATGTGACTACAGCTTTTCCCGTTCGTCCTGACCCGTCGGTAAAGACCGTTTGTCCTTCAACAGGGTGCCATCTATATAAGGGTTTAAGTTCAAGTCGCACATTATTATAAAAAGAAAACATCTTATGAGCTGGGAGATGAATGTCTAGTTGACCAGTAAAACCCAAAAGGGCTACTTGCAGTTCAATACTATTCTGAATACACCAGTTGAGGTACTCCTTAACTACTGGGATGATGATGTTTTTAGGTTCCTCTCCCGCCATTTCTACAACTCGCTCTCTTCCCTTTCTTATCAAGGCTGCAAACATTTCAATGCGTGTCATTAGTGTCTTATTAGGCTGATGGGGCAGAAACACCCATTCTAACAACAAAAGTGGGTCAGTTGCAGCTGGATCCCATTGCGCAATGACCGCTAAAGGCTGTGGATTTTGATTACATATGTATAAATTAATAGGTAAATTTTCTGCCCGTCTTTGACATTGTTGAGTTGAAATTTTTTCTTCAGCTTGTTCTAGAGCTCGTTTGGCTGCATTGGTCAGCTGTCTAGGCGCATTAATATCTGTGTCACCTTTTAAAAGTTCAAACAATGGCGCTAAAGTTTGATTATCAATGCCACAGAGCGTTCGAACCCAATTTATGTTCCCTTTAAGTTTTTGAACGTCATTCAGCGTGTGGATGTCTGCGGTGATGGCTATACGCTGGGGTTGGATGGTGTGCTGTAAAATTCTCCATCATAAATACTTCCAAGGTGCTGCTGATTGAATTTTTTCTGGCGCAACCTGCAGTCCTTTTTTCTGCAATTCTTGCTGTAACACTGGCAATATCTCTTGTTCTAGGCTTTCGGATGGGCTGGAGAGCAGGATGTTGTCCATGTAATGATACATATACACATGGGGAAAACGCTTTCGCACTGGGCGCAAAGCTTCTGCAACAAATGCTTGACATATGGTCGGAGAATTTTTCATTCCTTGGGGTAATACTGTCCAATGATATCGGTCCATAGGCTCACTTCTGTTAAGTTTTGGAATTGAAAAGGCAAAACGAGGAGCATCTTCAGGGTGAAGTGGTATAGTGAAGAAGCAATCCTTTAAATCAATGATTAATATGTTCCAGCCTCGAGGAAGCATGGTAGGGGAGGGCAGGCCTGGCTGAAGCGCTCCCATGTCCTCCATTGCATTATTTATTTGACGTAAGTCATGCAGGAGTCGGCATTTTCCAGTTTTCTTTTTTATAACAAACACAGGCGAATTCCAGGGGCTGTTTGTAGGGGTAATGTGTCCTAATTGCAGTTGTTCTTGAACGAGTTCATGGACGGCTGCGACCTTCTCTGTCGTAAGCGGCCATTGATCCACCCACACTGGATTGTCCGTTTTCCCGGTAAGCTTCGTGAGAGGTCGCTCATCAATGGCCGCTATTGAAAATTCTCTGGGGAGCTCAAAGTAAAGTTACATTGTCCCATCACGTCCCTTCCCAAGAGGCTGATGGGTATTGGGGCGATATACGGCCAAACAGTATACGTAGAACCTTCACGAGTAATGATGGAAAGCATATGTTTACTTTGATAAGTGGTGTTAGAGACACCTCCCACTCCTACGAGGCCCCCCGTAGTAGAGTGCAGTGGCCAGTTATTAGGCCAGTCCTTAAAAGCAATTACTGTAACATCCGCTCCCGTCTCCATTAGTACTGTCACCTGTGTGGTGGAGGGACCGGCATTCGGGTGATGAAGTGTCAAGGTTAATGTGGGCCGTCGTGAGGCGATGTCCGAAGCCCAAAAAACAGATGGGCTTCCTGTTGATCCAAAGGCACCGCTACGGCGGTGGTGCTGTTCCGCTGCTGGGACAGTGGCCTTAAACAGTAGTAGCTGAGCAATTCTGGTTCCCTTGGGTATAAGCACCAGGGGGGAAGGTGTCCATGCCATGGCTTGTATGATGCCTTCGTAGTCCGCATCAATTATGCCAGGTAATACAAACAGTCCTGTTAGTGTAGTGCTCGATCGGCCTAGCAAGAGAGCACTGTATCCCTTTCCTATGGGCCCCTTTACATTTAATGGTATTCTGTGCACTTGAGAGTCCCACAATGTGCAGGTCGTTACTGTGGAAACATCCAATCCGGCACTTCCTCGCGTTTTGGCGGTGAGGGAGCCCACGGTAACGTAGTCGGTGGAGTCTGTGGTCTGGGTGCTTGGGCTGTTACCGTCACCTGAGGCGAGCTCCGCAAGGGCAATCCGCCCCCTACTGTAACCTGAGGCACTTGTGTTGTCGCGCGGCCCCGCCCCGCGCTCCGCTTCCCGTTTCCCTGGCGCGGCTGCAGCGGTGTACCGTAAATGCTGTATTGCGAGCGACACTGGCTCGCCCAGTGCCGTCCCTTCCAGCAGCGGGGACAGGGTGAGGGGGGGAGGGCGGGCAGCGTCACTGCGCCTCTCCCTGTTTTCTTTTGGGGACATTCAGTAGCAATGTGTCCCGTAGCGTGGCAGCGAAAGCAACAATTGCCTCCGATTTGCAGAGCTGCTGCAAAAGCTCCAGCTAACGCGGCGGTGTGATGTTCCACCGACCCAACCCGGTTACATGCTTCAATCATTTGCACTAGTGTAGTATTCACCGGCATCGCCTGGAGTATTTTTTTACAGTTCGTGTTCGCATTTTCCACAGCTAGTTTTAACATTAAGGCTTCTTTTGCTTCACGGTTGTCAAGCTGCTTATCTAAAGCGTCCCATAGTCTATCAATAAACTGCATGTATGGTTCTAGCAGCGGCTCGGTTCCCATCAGCTGTGGGATCCCGGCTCCCATAAGAGGGTTGCCTTGTTGCCTCTCCAAATTTTGCAGGGCGGCCGTTTCACAGCTCTCTCTCCACCTTTGCTCCCACAATAATTTTTGAGTTGGAGTCAAGATCATTGCGGCGATTTGGTGACAGTCATATGGTACCAACAACTGACCGGTCATGATATTTTCAAGCAAAGATTGAGTGAATGGTGCGTGCAACCCGTACATAGTCACCGTTTTCCTTAATTCTTTAATAACATCCCATTGAAGGGTGATATATTCATTAGGAGCATTATCACGCACTTGTACGGGGAAGGCTAATCCTATTGGATGTCCCTCCTTTAATGCTTCCCGGCGCACTTGTTCCCATTGTGCCCGTGGGTCGAACTCTCTGACCCCCGCCAGAGTAGGGGCGGAGGTTTGCGCAGGAGCCGAGGGGATCATTGGGTCGGGCTTTGTCGGTGGTATCTCAGTTTCCTTTAACTCTATCAGATCTCCCTCATCTGATGCCTTTTCTGGCTCTGAGCGCGAATTAGCTGTGAGTACTGCTCGGGCGGCAGCACTTTGAACCTTCTTTTCCGCCTGCCATGATCTTAAAGTTTCAGTTACTAAACGCCATGTAGTCATAACTTCAGTGGCAGTTGTACTCCCTCTAGAGGCTGCCTCCCATATCGTTTCTCCCGCCTGTTCCCACGTCTCCACATCAAACAGAGCAGAGACAGTAGAGGGGGCTCCTTGCTTTTGCAAAAACTTCAGCAATAACAATTTTATGAGAGTCATACTTTACTCCCCTTTTTGTTAAAATCTGCGTTAATAACTTAACTATAGCCTCTTCTTCTGCAGAAATGTTAGCTCCCATTATAAATGCCCAGCCGCTCACCTGTCCTTCAGGCGATGTCCCGGGGTTGAAGCCGCAGTCCAGCTGCTAGCTTGATTCGTTCGGCTGGGTTCCCTCCGGACGCTCGGCGTTGCTTTTCCAGACGCTCGTGCAGCATTGCTTTTCCGGACGCTCGTGCAGCGTTGCTTTTTTGGACGCTTGTGCAGCGTTGTTTTTCCAGATGCTCGTGCAGTGCTGGTTTTTCGGACGCTCGTGCAGCATTGATTTACCCAATCACGTCGGGGTCACCCTTTGAGGGAATGAAGGCACGGACTCCAGCATAGGTGGAAAGCGGAGACGCTTTAATGCACACTTACAGGGTTTATAAAGCTTTCTTATCTACTACACGCGCTCCAACACCTGTTCACGCGACTGGCATGCATAGTTACAGCTTTGTGATTGGTAATTCTCTTCTGTCCACGCGAAGGGCAAACATTTCTTGATTGGCGCACTTAACCATAACAAGCAAATTCTTTAGTATCACAACAAACTTCTTTCTGGTTCTAACTGCTTCTACCTTCTCTTGTTTACCTTGCTGTGTCCCTTCGTTGACCTTTACTGTACTGCTGTTTCAATCACCTCTAAGCTGTCGTAAAGCGGGTCACCTACACCCGTCTGAGCACCTAGTGGTCCTAAATGCCCTGGGGAAAAACCCAAACCGTGCCTATAACCCCAGTAACATTATGGTTGCCAGGAGAAGAGAGCCCTGTGGACACCATGGCAGCAGTGGGGCCCTTCCAAATGAACCTCCTAGGTACAGGCGTCCTGAAGGGGAAGCAATGGCGGGATACCCAGGGAAATTCGTGGTCATTCCGTGTCCCCCAGGTTAGGTGGCTAACCGGAGATTTCGGTGCGGCAGTGCGCCTGCTGCAAGCGGCACCTCCTCTCCCCACTTCCCGACTAACAAATGTAAAACCTTATCCGTTACTCTTGGGAGCGAGGGAGGGCATCGTGCCCGAATTGAAGGACCTAAAAACCCAGGGAGTTGTAATCCCGGTGCAGTCCCCTTTCGGTTCCCCTGTATGGCTGGTCCGAGGGCCACGTGGAAGGTGGAGACTAGCCGTGGATTGTCGGAGGCTAAGTAGCAATACAGGCCTGCTGCTAGCTTCAAGGGAGGCTGAACGAACCATTCAAAAGCAACCTATAGCTCTCCGAGGCCCATTTAAAGTAACCAAGGCAGTCCTAGCTAGTCCCCATCCTGACGGGGTGGCTCGGAGAGCCTCTGTGCGAGGGTGGTGCGCCCAGATAGAGCACTATTGTGACATTTTCTCCGTGTCCGAAGGAACCACCAAAATATTAAACATACAAGACAAAGTAGACTTAAACAAAGGAACCCGCCAACTTCCCCCTGTAATAATACAGGTAGCTCCCCCATTTTCAGAGCAAGTGCTTGGTGCATGGTTCACAGACGCCTTGTCAAAGCAGGAAGGGAAAGGTTTAAATATACGTGGAGAGCAAAAGGTGCCAGTGGGAAAACCCACAAAATTCACACTAAATGGATTATTCCCTCCTTCCGACCCAGGGAGCGAGTTTGTTTCTGTTTTGTTTCAGGGACGAAGACCTGACCAAAAATGCACATGTTGTTATTGATCATCCTAGTTCAGGAATGCATCCATGAAGGCAACAAAAAACCACACCCTTTACCTTCCCTCAACCCGTACAACCCCTTCGAGAACAATGAATTTGTGTTGCTGGCGAAAGCAGTAAGCCAAACCTTCAATTTAAGCCATTGCTGGGTTTGCGGAGGACCTCTAGGGTTATCAAGTTGGCCATGGACATCCACACCACTCGCCCCAGACCCGATCGTAAGCAACAATGGTGAAACCGCAAACAACACATGGGACGACAGTGAGACATGGCCAATTCATTTTCCAAGTATGGGGGAATATGGTCTAAACCGCACTCAGGAGGGAGGGATCGAAGTGGGGAAAAGTAAATGTCAGTGGACACTCACTCGTAAGGTAATCAATAAACACAGGGATATTTACGCATGGATGTGGCTTGATGAAACCGGGCGCAATCGGGGATTTGAGGGGTATTGGTCAAACAAAAGTGAAACCTTAAATATCCCACGATCCGATTATCACCCTTACAAACAGACATGAGAATGGAAAGGCAGCTCTGGTGCTTGGTATTGCAATGGCCGCATAAATGATCGCCCAACCTCATTTTTCAGCCCCCTAGGCGACCAAAGCACAACTTATTTTCAATTTCCAAAAAGAGCCAATGGACCATTTGCTCAGGGCGTCAGAGCTAGAAAGGGGCATTATTGGATCTGCGGGCATACTGCATACGAATTTTTACCCACGGGGTGGTCGGGAATTTGTTATATAGGAATTATCAGACCTCTATTTTTCCTCTTACCAGAGATAGGCGGACCTCGGTTGGGAATAAGACTATACAATAACCTGGGAGACAGAGGTATTGCCCGTAAGACGCGATCAATTAAGGTAGATTTGGGTGGGACACAAAAATGGGGGGACAATGAATGGCCCCCTGAATGAATAATCCAGTATTACGGACCTGCAACTTGGAATCCCAATGAGCCAATATCAGGGGCAAGAGAACCAATTTATAATTTAAATCGAATAATCAGGTTGCAAGCAGCCCTAGAAATTATCACTAACAAAACTGCTGACGCAATAGACCTCTTGACCTGGCAGTCCCAACAGATGCGCACGGCAATCCTTCAACACCGCATGGTTTTAGATTATTTGTTAGCTGAGGAGGGAGGGGCGTGTGGAAAACTGAACATCTCCAACTGTTGTCTGGAGACAGATGACGTGGGCGAAGTGGTTCTCCAGCTAACCAAAGACATCAGAAGAATAGCCCACGTCCCCGTCCAAACCTGGAAAAGTTGGAGCGGTGACTTGTGGTCTTGGTTACCAGGGGCGCCGTGGGTAAAACAGTTGTTATTGTATTTAATGTTTGCGGTTGCTGCTTCAATGTTTTTACCTTGTGTGATCCCTTGCGTTGTTCAATTAATCTGACATGTTGTATCTAATATGCGCTTTATTCCTACTACCTCATCTGATGGCATAAAAGAGATCCGTGCCATTCACCAGCCACAGCCAACAGCAGTGGCTATTATTTGAACCCTCTCATACTTACCAGTTGTTCTATGTTTGAAACCCTCTTGTTAACTTAATTTTCTGTTTGTTCTATGAAGTTAAATGTTGTTAAAATTGTTCGAGAACGAGCTTGCATTGAGTAACATCTTTGTTTAATCCCTGTTAAAACACTTTTCTACCCGAACCCATATTGTTCCCTTTTCTTTCCCCTTCCCCCAATTTCCCTCTACCCCTGTCCCCAATTCGCTCTCCTCTCTGCGTTTTCCTTCTTTCTCTTTCTCTGTCTAGATGTGGTTTATCTCGACAATGGATGTGGTTTGTCTCGACATTGCCATCCTGGCAACGCTCCCCCCCCCCCCGCCCCTGGCAGCCAAAGGCGCAAAAAGAGAAGAAAACGGCGCGAAACAGGAGGCGGCTTTAAGGGGGCAGCACGCCTGGCACGAGCCGCACGTCTGCGCATGAGCAGGAGGGGGAGCCCCTATAAAAGGAAGCACGTGGGCGCTCTGGTGGCACGGTTTTTCTTTTCCTTCACTGCCTCCTGCCGTCCTGGTACCTCTCCCGGACCCCAGCCTTGATGAAGCTTACGGCGATTAAGGACCTCAAACGGAGTCAGCAGAACATCATTGGACTCGGAGTGGTGGTAGCTATTTTTCCTCCCTTTCTCCAACTCTCTCCCTCTAACTTTTCCCCTCTACCCCTCTCCTCTTCCCCGCTTTTCTCCCCTGTTTGTTACAAATAAAATCAAAAGGTTGTATGATATCTGACCAGTTTTGGTGTCTTAATCTTGTCCCTGGGATCGTAACGAAACCTCCCCAATATTGGATCGGGACAACATGTCCAGTAGAAGGGCCGGATTCAGCCACCCGCTTCTCACTGCCAATATGGAGATGCCCCGAGGAATCTCAGACATGCAAGAATCCCACTCCTCAGCTTGTCTGGGTAACGGAAGAGGAAGCAGCATGTTTAGAGTAAGTTTTCTCCCACTCCTGGGCAGGTGTGGCATTTCACAGCTCCCACTTGCAGGATCACATTTGTGTTTACTTTCAAGAAGGAAGCAAGCCAGGAATTTTTTTTACACTCTTCAGCACCAGACCTGTATTTCTTTGAGACACAAATTCCCTTCTCCCACTTCTCATTCCACAAACAGTCCCAGGATTCTGCACTTCTAGAGATGCATCTGCTACACACAATATGCACTTATGAGTTGTCCATGCTCGATCAAAAGAGATCCATAACCTGTTTATTCCTGGTGGATCTCAACTAGTATGAGCTCTCGATGCAGGCCACAGTTTTTCTGAGTGCATTTCCTAGAGCCCCCTTGACCTCCCTGTTCCGCAGGCTGTAGAGGAGTGGATTGATCGTGGGCGTGAGGATGGTGTAGAAGAAGGAGAGCACTTTATTGAGCTGCCTCAGAGAGGCTGTCCTGGGTATCATGTAGACCACGATGAGGGTGCCATAGAAAACAGTGACCATGATGAGGTGAGAGGAGCAGGTGGAGAAGGCCTTCTGCTTCCCCACGGTGGTTGGGATCCTCAGGATCGCAGCTATGATGCAGATGTAGGATACCAATGTGAGTACAAATGGGAAGACTACATCCAGAAAGCAGATTACGAAAGTAACGAGCCTAAGCACCGTGGTGTCGCTGCAGGCAAGCTCTAGCAATGGGGCAAAATCACAGAAGAAGTGATCAATTGCATTGGGACCACAGAACTGTAACTTGGAAAATTGTCCCGTGACTATGGTAGACATTAGGAATCCTGCTAGCCAGGAGCCAGCCGCCAGCTGGAGGCAGACCTTCCAGTTCATGAGGCTTGCATAGAGCAGGGGTTGACATATGGCCAAGTACCGATCGTAGGACATGGTGGCCAGCAGGTAACACTCAGTACCCGCAAAACAGCCGAAGAAGAAGAACTGCATCATGCAGCCTTGAGCAGAAATGGTTCTGTCCCTGGTTAGGCAGCTGGCCAGAAGCCTGGGCAGGATAGTGGAGGTATAGCAGATTTCCACACTGGAGAAATTCCCCAGGAAGACGTACATGGGAGTGTGAAGACGCCGATCTGCCACCACCAGCACAACAATGAGGATGTTGCCAAACATGGTCACCATGTAGACCATGAGAGAGAGGAGAAAGAGAGGCATCTGAAGCTTGGTGACATTACCCAGTCCCAGCAGGAGGAACTCCACTGGTGATGTCTGGTTATCCCATTCCTCTTCCTCCATGAAGTGCTGTAGGACCTTCTTTTCCTTACTTGGCAGGAAGGGAACCTGAGGAAGGGCATGCGCTTCTGTTTGTTGTAGAAAGGAATTGGGAAGAAGTCACTGCCAGAAACAAGATGAAGGTTTTCCCTCATCTGACTGAATTCACACTTGGTTTGGGGCACTATTCCTAGTGAAAGGGCAGGAACAGGTTCTTCGAGAGGGCCAACCTGCTCTTCTTAGAAGAACCTCCTCTGATTAGAGAGATGAGTTGCTGCATTGAGGTGCCTGTTTCTGTGGAATGAAAGAGAATATTCATTTGCTCACATTAGATTATGATGCATGAAGTTATTCCCAGTGGTACCTGGCATAGGCATTAGCCAAGTCCAGCTTTCAAGCAACAGACAGACGGGCCAGAGGGAAAAGCCCCATCATGCAAAAAAGCCTTTAGGGGAACACATTGTGCCATAGACAGTTTCTTCACACTGAGGAAGAATGGACCCTGAACAGGATTAGTGGTCTCGACTCCCTGAAACATTTGCTGTCTGATGAGACAAGTCTGTCCCTGGACAGCCCATCTCTTTCCACTGACCAAGAGTGGCCAGGAGTTACCAGCTTAGCTGTTGCAGGCACTGCAAAGGGACTGTTAGACAGGAGACTTACAAGCAGATGTCAACTTGGGAGAGAAGGGCGGGGAAAACTGAATTCCAGAGAAGAGGTTCCCAAGTCATCTAAGCCAAATGAGGAAAAGTGATGGCGCATGAGGAGGAGGGGAAAAGGACAAGGGCAATGATCATTTGCTGGACATCTTTTCCTCCTCACCTTCAATTTCTGGGTGCATTTGGGGTGTCTCCCTGCAGCA
This sequence comes from Phoenicopterus ruber ruber, assembly GCA_009819775.1. Taxonomy (NCBI): domain Eukaryota; kingdom Metazoa; phylum Chordata; class Aves; order Phoenicopteriformes; family Phoenicopteridae; genus Phoenicopterus; species Phoenicopterus ruber. The sequence goes on along the minus strand of WNMK01000048.1, from coordinate 683,129 downwards.
GCACAGCACCTGGACCTCAGCATGGCCATCCGAGTTCTCAGGGCTCCCTGTTCAGCATCGCAATGAAGACACAAGAGTGTCCCGAGGGTGAAAGGGGCTGAAGAAGTGCAGGATCACGATCAAGCACAAGCTTCCAGTAAATGCCTGATACATGCCTGATTGCCTGCTCAGGGAACGTCCGTGGCTGAAAGAGAGAGCACTTTGCCCACGCCTCCTCTTTGGGCTTTCCTAACACTCAGGTTAGACAAAACACTGTCCCTGACGGTTCCCTGCCTCAAACTTTAGACCTTTTACAGCGAGTTGGAGATGGCCAAGGCAGGCACCTAGACAGTCCAGAGAGTCCCTGGGATGGAGGAGCCCTTTTACTCAGTGATTCACCCCACCTACACTGGGATGCCTTGTTCCTGAAGGTGCTGCCATGGGGAGGGTGCCCCAGATTCCCTGCTCTCTGTAAATCACATCCCATGTGGATGGCTGAGAGACAACTGTGAGACAGCTGAGGGAATGAGATCAAGCAAGATGGAGAAAGAGACAGAGAGAGGTTCAGAGAGTTGAGAAAACAAGGGACATGTATTGGCACACTGGCCCCATACACTCTGCCCAAACCTCTTCATGTCCGCTGAGGTGTGGGAGTGCCCATTAGCTGATGCCCCACAGCTCTGACTCCGTGCTGACAATCTGTATCTCTGTTCAGCAATGTCAAGGACACAGAGAGGGTAGCTCGAGGAAAGAGTGAGCTGGAATAAGCAGACATGCAGGATGTGACTGTAACAAGACACATGGTTTCACTTCCTATCTGCCACTGTGCAAAGAGCCTCTGGCACATTAACCACACCTGCCTCAGCAAATCTAGCACCTACCTGTAATCCCCAGCATGGTGTGACAACCTGTCCTCTGAGGGTAATGGCAAGGTCTGGGTGCCATCCTCTGCCTCTTCCCCACTCCATCAGCCTCTTTCCAATTCTGTCTGAAGAGCCTGACCCATGGCTCAGTCATTGCTCTGCCCTTGCACTCTTCTGTCAGCATCTCCTTCTGTGAGTCTTCAGAACTCCTGGGTTTATAGAAGTCGTCTATAAACCCTCCTGGGTTTATAGAAGAGTCTCCTGAAGGTTTCTCTTGCAGCTCAACACTCTCTTTGTGTCGCAGACAGTGAGCACTGTGCAACTGAAGCCCCGTGGGGATGAAAGCCCTGAGCTGCCCTCCCCTGGACCTCTATGCTCTTAGGAAGATGGGAAATGCACTAGGGCAATGAGCTGTGATCTCTTCAAGCTCATGGAGCAGAACTACAATGAGATATGTGCCACAGCTTCTCCTTGGTATCGCTACTTTGGTTAAGGGGTCGAATGCATCCGTCACAGGCTTTAGGTCAAGAGGAGCAGGAGGGCACGATACCTCTCAGCTCTGTTGATTTGCACCTCATGGCAACTGGACTCCTCTGTCTCTCCACTGAAAGCAAAGGGGGAGAGGGACTCTGGGACATCATTTAGGGTAAGCAACTGCACAGAGCATGGTCTCCAGTGAAGCCAGACTTGGTGGTCAGGGCTGTGTCCAGTGGGGTCCTGAAAACCTCAGAGGATGGACATTCCATAGCCTGCCTGCGCAACTTGGTCCAATGTCTGTCTGTCCTCACGGTCAATGTTCTTCCTGTTGCAGATCAGAATCTCCCCTGTTTCAGGTTATAGAATCATAGAATCATAGAATTGTTCTGGTTGGAAGAGACCTCCAAGATCATCGGGTCCAACCATTAACCTATCACTACCAAGTCCCCCACTAAATCATAGCCCTTAGGGCCTCATCTAAATGCCTTTTGAATACCCCCAGAGATGGGGACTCCACCACCTCCCTGGGCAGCCTGTTCCAATGCCTGACAACCCTTTCGGTAAAGAAGTTTTTACGAATGTCCAATCTAAACCTCCCCTGGCGCAACTTGAGGCCATTTCCTCTTGTTTTGTTGTCTGTTACTAGGGAGAAGAGACCAACCCCCATCTCTCTACAACCTCCTTTCAGGTAGTTGTAGAGAGCAATAAGGTCTCCCCTCAGCCTCCTTTTCTCCAGGCTAAACATCCCCAGTTCCCTCAGCCGCTCCTCATAGGACTTGTGTTCCAGACCCTTCACCAGCCTCGTTGCCCGTCTCTGGACACGCTCCAGCACCTCAATGTCTTTCTTGTAGTGAGGGGCCCAAAACTGAACCCAGCACTCGAGGTGCGGCCTCACCAGAGCCGAGTACAGGGGGACAATCACCTCCCTACTCCTGCTGGCCACACTATTTCTGATACAGGCCAGGATGCCGTTGGCCTTCTTGGCCACCTGGTCACACTGCTGGCTCATATTCAGCCGGCCGTCAACCAACACCCCCAGGTCCTTTTCCGCCGGGCAGCTTTCCAGCCACTCCCCCCCAAGCCTGTAGCGTTATGATCATGTCTTTTGTCTTCCTGACGTGCACCTCTGTAAACAGCCCAGCTCTGTCTTTTCAGTACCTCCTCTGAGGTTCTGGAAGGCTGCCAGTACATTCTTTTTAAGCTGTCGCTTCACCAAGCTAAACAAGAGCCACTGTCCTCAGCTTGGCCTCACAGCTCAGGTGCTCTGTCCCCCTGACCATCTTAGTGTCTCTGCTGACTTCATGAAGGTTTATAAGTGTCTGTCTTGAACAGGGGTGGTGGGGTGCCAGATGCAGTATTCTGTGATCCTATGAGTGCTGATCTAACGAGTCTATTGCCTGGTCTCCTGTTGATGCAACCCCAAGTGCTGTTAGCCTTCCGTGCTGTCAGGACTCACTGCTGAATCAAGTTGGACCTACTATTCACCCAGGTCTGCACATCCTTTCCAGCAGAGTTGCTACCCAGTCAGTCAGTCTCCTCTATCTAGCACCATTCTAGAGGGTTAGTCTGTCCCATGTTTCCTTCTGTCAGGACAGTCCAGGACATTTCTTTTTACCCTATTCCTCCAATGCCAAAGGAACTGGCATTGCTGTCTAACTCCCTTGAAATGCAGTCTGCCCGTTGAACAAATTGACTGCATCCCTCCAGTTTTGTGTCATCCAAAAACTTGACGAGGTCCATCCCATATACTTCTCAGGTCATTGGTAAAGCTACTAAACAGGAGAGGTCTCAGAGCAGACTCCCAAAGAGTTCTCTCTGTAGCTGGACTTCGGGTAGAGTATGGACCATTCCCCTTTACCCTTTGGGACCACTAATCCAGTCAGTTTTTCATCTCGTCTTGTACACCACCCAGGTCATCATGTCCCACGTTGGATCCCACAAGGACTTCTGAGGACCAGAATGGTCAGAGAGAGTCCTTCTCCAGGCCTTCAGACTGAGGTGACACTGGCTACTCAGGGGGTTAAAAGTGGTTTGTCTTCTTCCAAGTCTTCAGCAAAACAAACATCAGGAATTCCTTCTGTTTCATCTCCCCTCAGGCCGACTTCTCTGCTTAGCTTCATGGACTTGGTTCAACTCCTCTTGAAGTTTGGGGGATGTCAGAGGCCTGAGGGAATTAATTAACCTAAATGACCCGGATCAGCCTCAGCTGAGGCCTCCATCCACAGTCATGAACCTAGGAGCTCTAGGCCTTAAGTCCTTACCCTACCCTATGGTGTAGGAGTACTGGTCTCCACATCAGCCTCTGACTCTCCCATGCCCATGCCCACGCCCATGCCCGTGCCCGTGCCCGTGCCTGTGCCCATGCTCTTGTCTGGCCACAGAGCCCTTTGATCTGGACCTCAACTGCAGACTGACTTCCTGGCTTGATCTTGGCACTGCCTTATCACTATGGGCCTGCTTGGTCATCACTGGACCTCAACCACATCCTGATCAATGGATTGACTTCCTGGCTTGACTGCAAGGCCACCATCCCCAGGCCTGGCCTGCTTGCCTTGCTCAGATACTGTGGGGCTGGGGCCTGGCTGGAAAGGCACCTGTGCTGCCAGCCATGGTGTCTCCCTCAGCTCCCAGCTTGTCTTCCTGGAGGGAGCAGCTCTGCTCTTGCTGCTCCCTGACAGAGGAGTTCTCTTCTGTCCAACTATAGACACCTTTATTACCATACCTGCTCCTGACCTCATCACCTAGCCTCACTTCTGATTCAGCAGGAAGAAAATAGCCCCCAAATACCCCCACAGGTATTCAGGAAGTATAACCCATCCCACTTAATGTGGACAGCTGAAATCACTCTAGAATCATCTGTTTCTCTCTGGACCATCTTTCTTCCTCCAGACAAACACATGGTCCTCTTGGCCAAAGAAAAAAAAAAGATTAGAAAGGGGGTGACTTATCAGAGGTGCTCTGCACAGATGAATCCAAAAGCAATAGTCTAAATTAAGGTCAAAATCTTAGGTCTGAACTTAAACTATATTAAGGTCTAAGCTCACATCCAATCTCTGAATTGGGCATCAGATCTGAGGCCCTTTTCTGTGGTTGGTGGAGAGAGATCTGTTAAGGGGTGAGCATATAGTCACCCACCTTAGGATGTGATGAATCAGGAAAGGGAAACTTTTCCCTTAGGTAGCAGAAGGAACCCAGAGGAGGGCTCAGAGAAGGTGATTTGGGAGGGGTTCTTCTCAGATAGTTGTAAATGTCTCCACAGAAGCCATTTGCAATGAGTCAGTTTCATAAATCAAAAGAAGGAGGTACTTTCAAGGTGTCCAAAGAAGGGCAATGAAGCTGGTGAGGAGTGTAGAGCACAAGTGCTGTGAGGAGCGGCTGAGGGAACTGGGGTTGTTTAGTCTGGAGAAAAGGAGGCTGAGGGGAAACCTCATATTGCTCTCTACAACTCCCTGAAAGGAGGTTGGAGTGAGGTGGGGGTCGGTCTCTTCTCCCAAGTAACAGGCGATAGGACAAGAGGAAATGGCCTCAAGTTGTGCCAGGGGAGGTTTAGATTGGATATTAGGAAACATTTCTTCACTGACAGGGTTGTCGGGCATTGGAACAGGCTGCCCAGGGCAGTGGTGGAGTCACCATCCCTGGAGGTATTTAGAAGACGTGTAGATGTGGTGCTTAGGGACATGCTTTAGTGGTGGACTTGGCAGTGTTAGGTTAACAGTTGGACTCAATGATCTTAAAGGTCTCTTCCAACCTAAACAATTCTATGATTCTATGAAAATTTGTCTGAGCTGACTGAGACTGGTTTTGTCTTCAGTTCACTGGCAACCCACAGAACATATACTAGCCTCCTGGCTGTACAACAGAAAGCATTGCCTTGAAGTGGATGAGAATCGTTCTTTGTTCATTTAATAAAATCCTCAAAGTGAACTTGGATGCTTCTTTTCTTCATTTATATGCATTTTTAATTCAGTCACTAAAAAAAAAGAACGAAATTCATTATTAGGGCAACAAAAATGATCAGAGGGATGGAGCACCTCTGCTATGAGGACAGGCTGAGAGAGTTGGGGTTGTTCAGCCTGGAGAAGGGAAGACTCTAAGGAGATCTTATTGTGGCCTTTCAGTGCTTAAAGGGGGCCTATAAGAAAGATGGGGAAGAAGTTTTTAGCAGGGCCTGTTGTGATAGGACAAGGGGTGATGGTTTTAAACTAAAGGAGGGGAGATATAGACTAGACATAAGGAGCAAATTTTTCACACTGAGGGTGGTGAAGCACTGGCACAGGTTGCCCAGAGAGGTGGTAGATGCCTCATCCCTGGAAACATTCAAGGTCAGGCTGCACGGGGCTCTGAGCAACATGATCTAGTTGAGGATGTCCCTGCTCATTGCAGGGGGGTTGGACGAGATGACCTTTAAAGGTCCCTTCCAAGTCCAACTATTCTATGCATCTATGCTTCATCCAGCTCACGTGCCAGGAAGGTGGATAGTTATTTAGGGGATTCTTATCCACAGAAGGAAGTGTGATATTTACTGTACACATCCATTGCAGGGAGGAGACCCTGGTCCTCAGGCCATGCTGCTCATAGTGCATAACTACTATGTCTCCTGGTCTCATCAGGGCTGTGAGGATTCCCTCACTCCAAGAAAGACATTGAGGTGCTGGAGCATGTCCAAAGGAGAGCAACGAAGCTGGTGAAGGGTCTAGAGAACAAGTCTTATGAGAAGCGGCTGAGGGTACTGGAGTTGTTTAGCCTGGAGAAAAGGAGGCTGAGGGGAAACCTCATATTGCTCTCTACAACTACCTGAAAGGAGGTTGTAGTGATGTGGCAGTCGGTCTCTTCTCCGAAGTAACAGGCGATAGGATGAGAGGAAATGGCCTCAAGTTGTGCCAGGGGAGGTTTAGATTGGATATTAGGAAACATTTCTTCACCAAAAGGGTTACCAAGCATTGGAACAGGCTGCCCAGGGAAGTGGCTGAGTCACCATCACTGGGGATATTTAAAACACATGTAGACGTGGTGCTTAGGGACATGGTTTAGTGGTGGACTCGGCAGTGCTAGGTTAATGGTTGGACTCAATGACCCTAAGGGTCTTTTCCAACCTAAATGATTCTATGATCCCTCTGGATGAACTGTTGCACCACAGCACTACCCTTGGAGGGACATTTCTTTCTCCTCCTGTCCACTTTGGGCCTCCCAGACTGCAATTCGTACTGGTTTTCCTTTCTTATGTTCTTTCCCACTACCACAAACGTTATCATCTCTGAAAGCCACTTTCAAGCTTTAGCTTGAAGCCTTATCCTACTGCTATACTTCCCTGAGCCTCCACTTCACTAGGCCTAAAAAGGCTGGGACGCAGCTAGTTTTGTCTCCAACAGCTACTGTGTTGTGGATTTAGTGTGTGAAGAATGGGGATAGCACACTGATGTTGTTGGTTGCTGCTAAACGACCAAGGACATCTTGCAGTTTTCCAGGTTTTGCTAATGTGCAGGTGCAAAAACTTGGGAGGGGTAGAGGCAGAATAGTTGATCCAAACTGGCCAAAGAGAGTATTCCATACCATAGACGTCATGCCTGATATAAGTGAGGGTTGGCCGGTGGGCCACTTCCCTTAAGCTTCCCTTCTGGTTGCTTTTTATTCCCTGCTTTTCTTTTTTTCACTTGTTCGGGCCTTTCCATTCGTTCGTTTGGCTGTCCTCTCCCTCACCTGCTTTCTCTGGAACTTGCTGTTCTGGGAGAGCTGGTGGGGAATACCCCTGCTCCCTGACTGCTGCTTGGGATGGGCTATATCGGTCGTTGGGTGGTGAGAAATTGTGCATCGTTCATTTTATATATTCTGTTATCCTATTATTATTATATTATTATTATTATTATTATCTTTTTCTTTGCTGTCCTGGTGAACTGTTTTTATCTCAACCCACGAGTTTTCCTTTCTCTCCGATTCTCCTCCCCACCCCACTGGGAAGGTGTGTGTGGGGTGTGAGTGAGCGGCTGCGTGGTATTTGGGCACCAGCTGGGGTTAGAATCATAGAATCATAGAATCATAGAATCGTTTGGGTTGGAAGGGACCTTTAAAGGCCATCTAGTCCAACCCCCCTGCCATGAGCAGGGACAACCTCACTAGATCAGGTTGCTCAGAGCCCCATCCAGCTTGACCTTGAATGCTTCCAGGGATGGGGCTTCTACTACCTCTCTGGGCAACCTGTTCCAGTGCTTCACCACCCGCATTGTGAAAAACTTCTTTCTGATTTCCAACCGATATCTCCCCTCCTTTAGTTTAAAACCATTACCCCTTGTCCTGTCACAACAGGCCCTGCTAAAGAGGTTCTCCCCATTTTTCCTATAGGCCCCCTTCAAGTACTGAAAGGCTGCAATAAGGTCTCCCCGGAGCCTTCTCTTCTCCAGGCTGAACAGGCCCAACTCCCTCAGCCTGTCTTCGTAGGAGAGGTGCTCCATTCCTTTGATCATCCTTGTGGCCCTCCTCTGGACCCGCTCCAGCAGGTCCACGTCCTTCTTATGTTGAGGGGCCCAGAGCTGGACGCAGTACTCCAGGTGGGGCCTCACCAGGGCAGAGTAGAGGGGCAGAATCACCTCTCTCGACCTGCTGGCCACACTTCTTTTGATGCAGCCCAGCATACGGTTGGCCTTCTGGGCTGCCAGCGCACATTGTTGGCTCATGTCCAGCCTTTCATCCACCAGCACCCCCGAGTCCTTCTCGGCAGGGCTGCTCTCCATCCCTGCATCCCCCAGCCTGTACTGATACCAGGGGTTGCTCCGACCCAGGTGCAGGACTCTGCATTTGTCCTTGTTGAACCTCATAAGGTTCGCCCAGGCCCACCTCTCAAGCATGTCCAGGTCCCTCTGGATGGCATCCCGACCCTCAAGCGTATCCACCGCACCACTCAGCTTGGTGTCGTCCGCGAACTTGCTGAGGGTGCACTCGATCCTGCTGTCTATGTCATCGATGAAGATGTTAAAAAGGACCGGTCCCAATACGGACCCTTGAGGGACACCACTTGTCACCGGTCTCCATCTGGACGTTGAGCCATTGACCACTACCCGCTGGATGCAACCATTCAACCAATTCCTCATCCACTGAGCAGTCCACCCATCAAATCCATATCTCTCCAGTTTCGAGAGAAGGTTGTTGTGGGGGACCGTGTCAAAGGCCTTACAGAAGTCCAGATAGATGACATCGGTTGCTTTGCCCTTGTCCACTGATGCAGTCACCCCATCGTAGAAGGCCACTAGGTTGGTCAGGCAGGACTTGCCCTTGGTGAAGCCATGCTGGCTGTCTCCAATCCCCTCCCTGTCCTCCATGTGCCTCAGCATCGTTTCTAGGAGGATCTGTTCCATGATCTTCCCAGGCACAGAGGTGAGGCTGACAGGTCGGGAGTTCCCAGGGTCCTCCTTCCTACCCTTTTTAAAGATGGGTACTACGTTTCCTTTTTTCCAGTCCCCAGGGACTTCGCCTGACTGCCATGACCTTTCAAATACCATGGAGAGTGGCTTGGCAACTACATCAGCCAATTCCTTCAGGACTCTGGGATGCATCTCGTCAGGTCCCATAGACTTATGCACGTTCAGGTTCCTCAGGTAGTCACGAACCTGATCTTCTCTTACCGTGGGAGGGACTTTGCTCCCCCAGTCCCTGTCTTGCAGCCCATCCACTCGAGAGGTGTGGGAGGAGAGGTTGCCAGTGAAGACTGAGGCAAAAAAGTCGTTGAGTACCTCAGCCTTCTCCTCGTCCGTTGACACTAGTTTGCTGCTCCTGCTCTTCAGGGGGGGTATGCTTTCTTTCACCTTCCTTTTCTGGTTGACATACCTGTAGAAGGCCGCCTTATTATTCTTCGTGTCCCTTGCCAAGTTCAGCTCTAGCCGCGCCTTGGCCTTCCTGACCCCGTCCCTACATAACCAGGCAGCGTCCCTATACTCTTCCCAGGATACCCGTCCCTGCTTCCACTGCCTATGCATTTCCTTTTTGCCTTTTAGTTTGACCAGCAGGTCTCGACTCAGCCATGCTGGTCTCTTGCCACCTTTGCTCGATTTCTTGCACCTGGGGATTGAGAGCTCTTGCGCTCTATGGAAAGCCTCCTTAAAGATCTGCCAGCTCTGTTCTGCCCCCTTGTCCCTGAGGGCAGTTTCCCAGGGGGTCCTATTGACTAACTCCTTGAAGAGCTGGAAGTTTGCTTTCCTAAAATTCAGGGTCCTGGCTTTGCTCTTCCTGTGACCCATATCCCTCAGAATTGTAAACTCCACCAGCACATGATCACTACAGCCCAGGCTGCCTCCAATCTTGACGTCACCTATTATCTCTCTCGCGTTGGTGACCATCAGGTCCAGTATAGCATCCCCTCTGGTGGGGCTGTCTATTACCTGGCTTAGGAAGTTGTCCTCCATACATTCCAGGAGTCTCCTGGATTGCCTACAGCTCGCCGTGCTGCTTTTCCAGCAGATGTCAGGGTGGTTGAAGTCCCAGAGCAGGACGAGAGCCTGCAAGCACGATGCCTCCCGTAGCTGGAGCAAGAAGGCTTCATCAATAGGCTCCCCTTGGTCAGGTGGCCTGTAGTAGACCCCAACCACAAGGTTCCCTTTGTTGCCTCGGTCTCTGATTCTTACCCATAAGCTTTCAACCTGCTCATGGTTATTCCTCAGAGACAGCTCCTCGCACTCAATCCCTTTCTTGATGTAGAGGGCAACGCCTCCACCCCTCTTTCCTCGCCTGTCCCTTCTGAACAGCCAATAGCCATCGATAGCCGCACTCCAGTCATGGGATTCATCCCACCAAGTTTCTGTAATGGCCACTAGGTCATAGCCTTCCAGCAGCACGGTGGCTTCTAACTCTTCCTGTTTGTTGCCCATGCTGCGGGCATTTGTGTAGAGGCCTTTCAGCTGGGCTGTCGGCCGTATCTCCTTCATGGAGAAACATCCCTTAATTCCCTTGAGATCTTTCACTGGTGCTTCCCTGTTGGTTCCTATCACCTCAGAATCCCCAGGCACATCTCCATGAGTCTTCAAGCGTGCTGCAGTGTAGCCAGCACGTCTCGGAGCAATAGGTTGAGGGCCCTCACTGGTGTCCCATCCCTCTAACCATGGCGTGTGATCCCACAGCTTGTCACAGGCAAGCCTGGTAACATCCCCCTCCCCCTTCAACTCTAGTTTAAAGCCCTATGAGCCCCGCTAGTTCGTGGGCAAAGACCCTCTTCCCCCTTTGGGAAAGGTGTACCCCATCTGACTCCAGCAGGCCTGGTGCCGTGTAGATCATCCCATTGTCAAAAAAGCCAAAGTTGTGGCGGTGACACCAGTCACGGAGCCACGTATTAATGGAGCGGACCCGTCTGTTTCTGTCCATGTCACTGCCTGCAACTGGTAGGAGGGAGGAAAAGATGACCTGCGCCCCAGATCCTGTTATTCACCGTCCCAGGGCCCTAAAGTCTCTTTTGATTGCCCTCGAACTACACGTTGCTGCTTCATCGCCACCCACATGGAAGAGTAGTAGTGGGTAATAGTCCGAGGGCCTTACTAGGCTAGGAAGTTTCCTAGTGACATCCTTAACCCTGGTGCCAGGAAGGCAGCAGACCTCCCTCAGAGGAGGGTCTGTCCGACATATGGGACCTTCTGTGCCCTTCAGAAGGGAGTCACCTATGACTATAACCCTTCTTTTCTTCCTTGTGGAGGTGGTTGTGACACGAGGGGTAGTCCTTTTTGGCCTGAGTAACACCTCTGGTGTATCAGGACCATCGTCTTCATCCTTTGATGACTGCCCTTCCACATCCAGGGCCTCATATATGTTATACAGAGGCACCTGAAGAGGTGAGGTGGGCAAGAGAGAGGAACGCCTGCTGCCCCGAGCACAGACTTGCCTCCATTCCTCCCCTTCCCTTAAGCTACTGCCTTTATCCTGGCAGGGGGAGGGTACAGGACCACTTCGATCTTGGGTGATTTCTGGTAGCTGTTCTTTTCTCAGGGGGGCCAGAGCATGGTTCCACCAGTTTATTTCTTTTTCAGACTCCCTAATGCTCCTCAATCTTTCCACTTCTTCCCGTAGCTCTGCCACCAAGCTGAGCAGATCGTCCACCTGATCACACCTCACACAAACTTTTTCACTACTGCCACCCATTGCCAGGGCGAGGCTCTGGCATTCCCTGCAGCCTGACACCTGCACAGCTGCGTGTTTTCGTGGGAGCACCGTCTGGGTGGCCACATCTGTCCTGGCGGGGGCAGAGGTCGTGGCTTTTCACCCGGTGGGCACCATACCTGGGGTCCTGCTGAGAGGGCGAGAACGACCAGCTAAACACCCCCCCTGAGGCGGTCAGGTGACTACGCCCTCCCTGCGCGCCCTCCCGCGCGAACTGCTGTGCTAACTGCTGCGCCACGCCCTGGCTGATGCGCCACGCCCGGTTTGCCCGCTCTGTTCCCCACGCTCCTGGTCGCTCGCGCTCCCTCAGGGCCGTTTAAATCTCCTGCAGTTGCTCCTGGCAACGCCCAAGCCACATCAGCCTCTCTCGCGAGAGCTGCCGGTGCCTGGCAGGACTCTCTGCTCTCTCCTCGCTGCTCGGGATTCCCTGGCTCCGGGAACCCCCCCGCCCACCACAATCTCGTGCTCGGCTACAGAGCACGTTGCTGCCGCCGCCGTGCTCCTCGCTGACTGAGCTTCACATTTCCTTTGCTTCACCTTTCATTCCCTTGTCACTCTTTTCCCACCTCTCAACTCCTACTCTTTCATCATCCTTATCCTTTCCCCCCATTTAAAAAGCCAACTCCTTTTCACCGTTTCCCCACTGGCCCTGTGTTTGCTCACTTTGTACCCTCCTTTGGTGTCTCTGAGATGGTTGCCACGGTGCTTTCTACCTTGCTTAGCAACTCCATTACACTAGTTCTCTTTTCTTCTCTGTAGTGTCCTGCAGCTACTTACGTTCTGATCTTGTTAGACACACCACCACTCAGGATGGCCATCGGCACACACACTTTAAAAGCTGGACTGTTGGAGCTTCAGTCCAGAGGGACCTTGGCACACCTGGCATTTGGCCAGCAGAAACCTCAAGGTTTAGCAGGAAAAGCTCGAAAACATCTCCATGCAGCAGCACGGGCAGGGACCTGACTGACTAAGGAGTGCCCTGAGGAGAAGGGCCTGGGAACTGTGACAATGCCATACGAGCCAGGAGGCCTCACATTTTGAAAGGAGAGTGGAGGAACTGGAGAGGGTCCGGAGGAGGTCTGCCAAGACGGAGTGAGGGGCCTAAAGGATAAGCTGCGAGGAGAGTCTGAGGGAACTGGCTCTCTCTAGCCTGCTGAAGTGGAGGCATGGGTTCACCTAGTAAGATCCCACACCTCCCTGGAGGGATGACGGAGCCAACCTGTCTTCACAGTCACCAATGATGTGACAGAAGCAGCAGCCACAAAGTGCCTCTTGGGAGCTTTAGGCTGAACCTTAGGAGAAAGAAAATGGACTAGGAGGAGCGTTGTTGGGATCTCCACCTTTGGAGCTCTTCACGGTTCAGCTGCGCAAAGTTGCAGCCAGCCTGGAGGCTGGACTAGAGATCCCTCCCAGTAATCTCCTTCCCACCAGCCCTTCCACGAGCCTGTGCCTTGCCACATGCCATACGAGAAGAGACTAAGGTGGAGGTGAGGGTCTCCACATCATAGGACAATTCAGAGTGGAAGGGAGCTCAGGAGGTCTCGAGTCCAACGCCCAGCTCCAAGCAGGGACAGCTCTGAGGTCAGACCAGCTTGCTCAGTAAATGTCAGCATCCAGAGAAAGAGTTTGCATGTGAGCCAGGCATCTAAGCCGCCAATACAGTAATGGAGATGAGGCATTTGACCAGCTCCCTGAACATCGCTGTTGGTATGGCATGGCTCCTGAGATTCCTGGGAACAGCCAACTTCTTCTCCAGAAGACTGTGATTCTGCTGCAAGATTCCTGGCACATCTCCAGAGCGTGGGGTGCTTTAGGTTGTAAACAGAATTGAAAGAAAGCCTCGGACTTGGGTACTACCAATTTAATTTCTAATAGAGGGGAAGACGGAGCGATGTCAGCGCTTCCAGGTTCTTCCTGAAGATTGAAGGCCTCAGAGAAAGGAGCTGAAGAGAAGAGGTTTGAACTAGCATAGCCTTTAGATCCTTTCACATGTGGTGGCTCTGCTCCCCCATTTCAATGAGTGGCACACAGAAACCTCACCTGCTTTTCCTTCCTCTCCTCCCCAAACCTGACCAAGTGATGGGAGGAAAGGAAGCAGAAAGGCCCTAGGCCTCTGTGAATCAGCTGGAGTCTGGCACTTGGAGACCCACAGAGTCATTCCATTGTACATCCCGTAAAGCATCAAGCTGGGAGGTGACTCTGCATGTCCAAATGTCCTGGTTTGGGCTGGGATGGAGCTAATTTTCTTCCCAGTAGCTACTGTGTTTTGGATTTAGTACGGGATTTGGTATGTGAAGAATGTTGATAATACCCTGATGTTATTAGTTGTTCCTGGGAGGTCAAGGACTTTTTTCAGCTTCCCAGGTTTCGCTAATGTGCAGGTGCAAAAAGCCAGGATGGCTACGGCCAGTGCAGTTGACCCAAACTGGCCAAAGGAAGTATTCCATACCATAGACGTCATGCCCAGTATATAAGTGGGGGTGAGCTGGTGGACAGGGTTCCCTCCCTCTCTCTAACCCACCCCCTCTCTCTTGTGGGAACTTGCTGTTCCGAGATCGCTGCTTGGGATCATTCCGAGATTGCTCTTGGTTTTGCTCTGTGATTGTTGCTTGGGTCGGGCTGTGAGAAATTGTGCATCATTCGTTTTGTATATTTTATTACCATTATTTATTATTAGTATTAGTATTAATGTATAGTATTATCTTTTCCTTTGCTGTCCTAGTAAACTGTCTTCATCTCAGTGTGAGTGAGTGGCTGCGTGGTACTCAGCTGCCGGCTGGGGCTAAACCACCACACTGAATCAACAAGGTCCACGCACAGACAAGGCGACGTGTATGGCTGTGTTTGGAGACCAGTACACCTACAGCACAGATCAGGCTGGGGCTGAAACTCAGGCCTGGCTTAAATGGTCTCCTGGGCCCACAGACAGAGGTGTGGGTGGAGGCCGCAGGTGATGCTGGTCAGGGACATGAAGGCCTGTGGATGCTCTTGGGGCCCTGACACTGCCCCCATGGGATCCCCTCTGCCACTGCCCTCCATAGGCCAAATTCTCATTCCCTGAAAGCCAGGGTCTGTGCTTGGCTACTCTCCTTCCCCACATCCCTGAGCATCTGGGAGACCACAATTGCTCAGGAGGACCTTATTATTGTGTCTAAATAGCTGATGGGAGTGAATGAAGTCAAGGGAGACAAATTCATCTCAGGAGTTCCCAGTGACAAGACAAGGGGAGATGGACACAGATAAAACCATATGAAATTCCATCAGAACCCAAGGAAAGAGCTTTTCATTGTGAGGATGGTCAAACACTGGGACAGGTCTCCCAGAGACGTTGCGGACTCTCCATCAATGGATGTATTCCAAGCCCACCTAGACAAGGTCCAACCTGCTCTGGCTGACCCTGCTTCAGCTGGGGATTGGACTAGATGATCTCCAGAGGTCCCTTCCAACCTCAGCCATTCTGGGAGTATAGAGGAGAAAATGAAGACAGAAAGACACAAACAACTGAAATGCTGTGGAGAGGACCCATGCTGAGAAGAGGAGACCTGTAAAGGAGGAAGGAGCGGCAGAGATTAACTGTTATGTACCCACTGTAACCCGCCATTTCCCATCCGCCTGGTGCCTCTCAGGGCTGGAGTGAGTAGAAGAATTGGGAATGAAGGAGTCATTTGAGCCTGTGGAAAAAGGAGTGGGGTGGGGGAATGGTCTTTAATATTTTTGTTAGTTTCTCACTATCCCAACCTATTGTAATTGGCAATGAATTGGTAATCAGTAAGTGATCTCCCCTTCTTTATCTTGACCCACGAGCTAGTCCGTCTTATTTTCTCCCTTTGTCCTGTTGGGTAGGGGGAGTGGGTGAGCACCTGGGTGGATGTCTGGCTGCTGGTCCAAGTTAACCCACCACAGGATTACGTCAGGACTGCTGCATCCACTATGGGGCTGCCGTGCACAAGGAAGAGCCTGACAGACTGGAGCGAGTCCTGCAGAGGCCAGAAGGGTGGCTGGGGCCTGGAGCACCTTATGGAGAAGGAGAAGCTGCGAGAGCTGGGTTTTGAGAAATCCCTCAGAGCCAAGCACTGGAGCGAGGACCCAGGCCAGCTAGTGGGATCTCAGTCAACTTTGTAGGAAGAAACCAGCCTTCAGGCACTGCACCCGGGAGATCTCTGTTTATTGAAGAGCAGCTGCAGCCGGCGATCAGCTCCGGTGCCGGCACGACCTGCAGCGGAGCGTCCTAGCGCAGCGTACAGGGGGGTTTCCTGTAGCGGGGAGCCTCAGAGGGAGCCGAGGGACCTGCCAGGAGCCAGCAGCTCGTGCAAGAGCGGCTGACGAGACCTGGGTGGGGCCAGGAGCCGCGGCGGCTAAGCGCCCCCATGTATAAAAAGCGACCTGGAGCATGGCGAACAGGGCGGGCAAACAGGGCGCGGCACGTCAGGAAGGGCGCGGTGCGGCAGTTTGTGCGGCAGTTTGCACAGCAGTTTGCGCCGGCAGGGCGTGCAGGGAGGGCGCTGAAGCTCCGCCGGCTCGACAGGGGAAGGAATGGTGTCCACCCGGCAGAAAGCCATGGCCGCTCCAAGCCTTGCACCCGCCACGGCTGACGCAGCTTCCCAGACGGAGCTGCAGTGGGAACACGCTGCCACCCAGGTGTCAGGCTGCAGGGTGTGCCCTACTCTGACGCCAGCACCGGGTGACAGCGGCAGCGAGCACGCCTGTGGGAGGTGTGCCCAGGTAGAGGACCTCCTCCGCCTGGTGACAGAGCTCCGGCAGGAGGTGAGCAGGTTGAGGAGTATCAGGGAGTGCGAGAGGGAGATCGACGAGTGGACTCGCACCCTGCCCTCCCTGAGACAGGCGCAACAGGCAGCCAAGGTGCCTGTCGCGGGGGACTCCCGATCCCGACCCTCTCCCTGCACGGCTGAACACAGGGATGTAGGGGACAGGGGACAGTGGCAACTAGTGCCTTGCCAGCAAGGCAGGCATGTTTCCTCAGCGCCTACCCCACCTTCGCAGGTGCCCTTGCACAATAGGTACGAGGCCCTGCCACTGGAACCAAACAATGACAAGGCTGATGGTTCAGCCAGCCTGGAGGTGCCGCCGAGGACTAGTCAGCCCAGGGCCTGCATCAAAACTGCCCCCACAAAGGAAAACAAGAGACGGGTCGTTGTCATAGGTGACTCCCTTCTGAAAGGCACAGAAGGGCCCATATGCAGATCGGACCCACTGCTTAGGGAAGTCTGCTGCCTCCCTGGGGCCCGGGTCAAGGATGTGAAGAGGAAGCTTCCCACCCTAGTACGGCCCTCAGACTACTATCCCCTGTTGATCTTCCAGGTAGGCAGCGACGAGGTGGCAAAAAGAAGTCCCGGGGCAATCAAGAGGGACTTCAGGGCCTTGGGGCGACTGGTTAAGGGATCAGGAGCACAGGTAGTGTTCTCCTCTATCCCTCCAGTTCTGGGGAAGGATGAGGGAAGAAACTGGAGGAGCCAGCAGATCAACAACTGGCTCTGAGCCTGGTGTCACCAGCAGGACTTCGGGTTCTTTGACCATGGATTGGTTTACATGGCACCAGGCCTGCTGGCGGCAGACGGGGCACACCTGTCCCAAAGGGGGAAAAGGATCCTAGCAGAGGAGTTAGCAGGGCTCATTGAGAGGGCTTTAAACTAGATTTGAAGGGGGAAGGGGATAAAACTAGGCTTGCTAGAGAGAAGCCTGGGGGTGGCACACCAATGAATGAGGGATGGCGTGCCAGCGAGGCCCTTCGGTCAGCTGTCTCAGATGAGGTAGGACAGAGAGACCCGTGCGGCAGCAGGGACACAGGGGTCATTGATCTGTTAGGAACCACGGAAACGCCTGAGATGGGACATGTAGGAATTAGGACTTCTCCCACCACAAAGGCAACAGGATCATTAGCCCAGCTGAGGTGCATCTACACGAATGCACGGAGCATGGGCAACAAACAGGAGGAGCTTGAGGCCATTGTGAAAGGGGAAAACTCTGACATAGTTGCCATCATGGAAACATGGTGGGATGACACGCATAGCTGGAATGCTGCGATGGATGGCTATAAACTCTTTAGAAGGGATAGGCAAGGAAGGAGAGGCAGTGGGGTAGCCCTCTATGTTAAGGAGAGCCTGGACTGCCTTGAGCTCGAGGACGGTGACGCGAGGGTTGAGTGCCTATGCGTAAGAATCAGGGGGAAGGCCACCAAGGCAGATATTGTGGTGGGAGTCTGTTATAGACCACCCAACCAGGACGAGGAGGCAGATGAAGTATTCTACAGGCAGCTGGGAGAAGCCTCACGATCGCTGGCCCTTGTTCTCGTGGGGGACTTCAACTTGCCAGATGTCTGCTGGAAATACAATGCAGCAGAGAGGAAACAGTCCAGGAGGTTCCTGGAGTATGTGGAAGAGAACTTCCTCACGCAGCTGGTGAGGGAGCCCACGAGGGAAGGTGCCCCACTGGACCTGTTGTTTGTGAAGAGAGAAGGTCTTGTGGGTGATGTGACGGTTGGAGGCCGTCTTGGGCACAGTGACCACGAAATGATAGAGTTTTCGATTCTCAGAGAAGTAAAGAGGAGGGTCACCAGAACTGCCACCTTGGACTTCCGGAGGGCAGACTTTGGCCTGTTTAGGAGTCTGGTTGGCAGAGTCCCTTGGGAGGCAGTCCTGGAGGGCAAAGGCGTCCAGGAAGGCTGGACATTCTTCAAAACGGAAATCTTAACGGCGCAGGAGCAGGCCGTCCCCATGAGCTGAAAGATGAGCCGGCGGGGAAGAAGACCGGCCTGGCTGAGCAGAGAGCTCCGGCTGGAACTTAGGAAAAAAAAGAGTCTACAATCTTTGGAGGAAGGGGCAGGCAACTCAGGAGGACTACAAGGATGTTGTGAGGTTATGTAGGGAGAAAATTAGAAGGGCCAAGGCCCAACTAGAACTTAGTCTGGCTGCAGCCATAAAAGACAACAAAAAGTCCTTCTACAAATACATTAATAATAAAAAGGGGGCTAAGGAAAATCTCCCTCCTCTATTGGATGCGGAGGGAAACTTAGTGTCAAGGGACGAGGAAAAGGCTGAGGTGCTAAATGCCTTCTTCGCCTCAGTCTTTAACAGCAAGGGAAGTTGCTCTCTGGGCACCCAGCCCCCTGAGCAGGAAGACAGGGATGGGGAGCAGAATGAAGACCCCGTAGTCCAAGGGGAAATGGTCAGTGACCTGCTACGCCACCTAGACACGCACAAGTCTATGGGGCCGGATGGGATCCACCCAAGGGTGCTGAAAGAGCTGGCAGAAGTGCTCACCAAGCCACTCTCCATCATTTATCAGCAGTCCTGACTAACTGGGGAGGTCCCAGTTGACTGGAGGCTGGCAAATGTGACGCCCATCTACAAGAAGGGCCGGAAGGAGGATCCGGGGAACTACAGGCCTGTCAGCCTGACCTCGGTGCCCGGGAAGGTTATGGAGCAGGTCATCTTGAGTGCCATCACGCGGCACGTACGGGACAACCGGGTGATCAGGCGCAGTCAGCATAGGTTTATGAAAGGCAGGTCCTGCCTGACCAGCCTGATCTCCTTGTACGACATGGTGACCTGCCTAGTGGATGAGGGAAAGGCTGTGGACGTTGTGTACCTGGACTTCAATAAAGCCTTTGACACCGTCTCCCACAGCATCCTCCTGGAGAAACTGGCTACCCATGGCTTGGATGGGCGTACTCTGCGCTGGGTAGGAAACTGGCTGGATGGCCGGGCCCAAAGAGTTGTGGCGAATGGAGTTAAATCCGGTTGGCGGCCGGTCACAAGTGGTGTTCCCCAGGGCTCAGTACTGGGGCTGGTCCTGTTCAATATCTTTATCAATGATCTGGATGAGGGGATTGAGGGCACCCTCAGTAAGTTTGCAGATGACACCAAATTGGGAGGGAGTGTTGATCTGCTGGAGGGCAGGCAGGCGCTACAGCGGGACCTGGACAGGCTGGATCGATGGGCCGAGGCCAATTGTATGAGGTTCAACAAGGCCAAGTGCCGGGTCCTGCACTTGGGTCACAACAACCCCAGGCAACGCTACAGGCTTGGGGGGGAGTGGCTGGAAAGCTGCCTGGTGGAAAAGGACCTGGGGGTGTTGGTTGACGGCCGGCTGAAGATGAGCCAGCAGTGTGCCCAGGTGGCCAAGAAGGCCAATGGCATCCTGGCCTGTATCAGAAATAGTGTGGCCAGCAGGAGTAGGGAGGTGATTGTCCCCCTGTACTCGGCCCTGGTGGGGCCGCACCTCGAGTACTGTGTTCAGTTTTGGGCCCCTCTCTACAAGAAAGACATTGAGGTGCCGGAGCATGTCCAGAGACGGGCAACGAGGCTGGTGAAGGGTCTGGAACACAAGTCCTATGAGGAGCAGCTGAGGGACCTGGGGATGTTTAGGCTGGAGAAAAGGAGGCTGAGGGGAGACCTTATTGCTCTCTACAACTACCTGAAAGGAGGTTGTAGAGAGGTGGGGGTCGGACTCTTCTCCCTAGTAACATGTGATAGGACAAGAGGAAATGGCCTCAAGTTGCGCCAGGGGAGGTTTAGATTGGACATTCATAAAAATTTCTTCCCCGAAAGGGTTGTCAGGCATTGGAACAGGCTGCCCAGGGAGGTGGTGGAGTCCCCATCCCTGGAGGTATTCAAAAGACATTTAGACGAGGCCCTAAGGGATATGATTTAGTGGTGGACTTGGTAGTGATAGGTTAATGGTTGGACCCGATGATCTTGGAGGTTTCTTCCAACCAGAACAATTCTATGATTCTATGAAGAGATGATGTTGTGAGTGTCCTTGGGTGTGGACATCCTGTGATACCGGCACAATGAAAATCATTGGCCTGATCCATGATTGTGACATCGAGGGGATGGTTAAACGCTGGGGGAGAGAACAACCAACAGAGATCATTGAGAGAGAATGCACACGAGTGGGGACCCTGGTGTGATGTGCTTGGTATTCATGCACTGCCTGGCATCCACTGGATAGAGAAAGGACACAGCTTACGTCACTGCAGGGGTGGGATTCAGTCACTGGCCCAAAGGCACCGACTCTGTCGGAGATGCCCTGGGTGGTGCCTGTCCCACAACTAGTCTGAATGGGAATGGGGTTCCTGTAGATGACCTGTGCTGTCCATGTCAGCTGCAGGCAGTTGTGCTGGAGAGCCCTGGCATCTCACATAGCACTACAGGCCTCTATTTAGATATTAAACTAAGATTCAGCTGCCCTGAATTAGTTTAGACCATTAGAGTGCAAGGGATGCACTTGACAAAACTGCCATTATACTTGAAGGACATGTAGAGAATACAGCTGATGGAGAACAGGGAGGCTTAGCTCTCCCTATGGCACATGGCTCCATTAGGTCAGCTGAATACCTCTATAGGCTGCCCAGGACATAAGGAATGTCTACAGGTTCAGTTGTCCTACATGTGGGCATCTGATGTCGTTCCACCTGGCACATTTAATTTCCCAGCAGCCTCCAAGAAGATGCCCCCAGATGCTGCCCTGTCTCCCAGCATTGCTCCACAAGAGCTTGCAGCCACCTGCACACATCTTAGTCCAGCTCCTGAACCTCAAATGTCACCAGGTGTCTGTGTCTGAAGAGCTCACTGCTGCCTTCATCTCCATTATTGCCAGGGGAGCTGAGACAAGGAGCTCACATGCAGGTGCCTCTTCTGTGCCCACCTGAAGTGAGGCAAGAGGAATCCCACCCCTGTGGGTTGTGGTCTGCATGGCAGGGAGCTGAGACCCCTTCTAGCCCCAGGACTACAGACCCAGGATGAGATGCCTCAATTGACTCTGCTGAGTCCCTTCCCTCAGCAGGGGTAAAGGAGATCCCTCCCTGTCACTGTCTGGGTGTCCGGCCTAAATATAGGGCAAGACAAAGTGATTATAGGACCTAACTCTGTCGCTGATAGGAGAAATGACAAGTGTCTCTCCCCAGCTGTGGGAGGGAACATCAGGGATTGCTTCAGGCTGTTTCCCAGCAGGTTCCCCTGGAGCCCCAGGGACACCTGGGGGGAGCCCCGAGGGGGCAGAGAAAGTGCTGCCTTGGGCTGGGCCTCTGCTGCTGAGCTGGGCCGGGCTCCTGGGACGGAGGGAGCTGATGGCAAGTGGGCAGCGCTGCAGAGAGACAGCTCTGCCCAGGAGCAGCTCCTCTGCAAAGCGCAGCAGGGCTGAGGGCACTGCCTGCAGGCCCCGAGGGGAGAGGAGCGAGGCAGAGGGAGCTTAAAGGCAGCCTGGGGTGGGAGGATGCTGAGAGCTCACTGGGCGAGAAATCTTCACAGCCTTTGACACGGTAAGTCTCTGGGTGCAGGGATCTCCTAAAGCTGGTACATCCCACAGTTTACAGAGTCTGTCAGGATGTCTCTCACTGTATCCTTGCTGTAGAGGAAAAGAACATGCTGCCGAGCAGGGCTTCCCTGCTGCCCTGTCAGAGGGACAGGGCATGACAGCTGCCTTCTGCTGGGGACAGCTGCAGGGGTGTGCAGGCAGGGGTGGCCAGGGCTGTCCTTCAGAGCAGGGTCCCTGCGCCCCAGGGGCTGTGTGCTGGGGCAGGGACTCTGCTGCCTGCCAGGGTCAGCACTCAGCCTGCCCAGGGAGCTCCCCACGGCGCTGTGGGGAGAAGCTGTGGGTGCAAGGAGTGACCCCTGGCAGGGCAGGGTCCTTCTGCTGTCGAGAGGGTGCTGCGTGGTTCAGGGCTGCTCACAGCTCCCCTTCACCCCCAGAATATTTCCTAAGGGATGTCTGAAGGAGAAGGCCACGGCAGGGATCACCATAAAGATGATGAAGCTTTCCTGAATGTGTGTTTTCCTGCAGCTCCAGAAAAGGTCTTGGAGGAAGAATCTCAGGGAAAAAAAGTCACTGCAGGGCCCTTTATTTTCTTTAAAAACACAGAGAGCATGGCTCCATATTTACACAGCCCCTCTGTCAGAACAGAAAAGCAGACAGTGAATTAGAAAGAGGATGACAACATTACTACAAGTAAAACACCACCACCAATAACAAAAAATACAGATGACAGGCTGGGCCTGTAATGAGTTAAATTATAACTGTGAGGCACAAGAATACTGACAGTTTATTGCTTCAGAATAACACCCAGTCATCAGTTTCCACACTGCATCCTTGAGTTCCTGGTTCCTCATGCTGTAGATGAGGGGGTTCACTGCTGGAGGCACCACAGAGTACAGAACTGCCACCACCAGGTCCAGGGATGGGGAAGAGATAGAGGGGGGCTTCAGATAGGCAAACATGCCAGTGCTGAGAAACAGGGAGACCACGGCCAGGTGAGGGAGGCACGTGGAAACCGCTTTGTGCCGCCCCTGCTCAGAGGGGATCCTCAGCACGGCCCTGAAGATCAACACATAGGACACCACAATGAACACGAAACAGCCAAATATTACTAAGAGACTAATCACAATAAGCCCAACTTCCCTGAGGTAGGAGTGTGAGCAGGAGAGCTTGAGGATCTGGGGGATTTCACAGAAGAACTGGTCCAGGGCATTGCCTTGGCAGAGGGGCAGTGAAAATGTATTGGCCATGTGCAGCACAGCATAGAGGAAACAACTGCCCCAGGCAGCTGCTGCCATGTGGACACAAACTCTGCTGCCCAGGAGGGTCTCGTAGTGCAGGGGTTGGCAGATGGCAACATAGTGGTCGTAGGCCATGACAGTGAGAAGAGAAAACTCTCCTGAAATGAAAAAGACAAGCAGAAAGAGCTGTGCAGCACATCCCAAGTAGGAGATGGCCCTGGTGTCCCAGAGGGAATTGGCCATGGCTTTGGGGACAGTGGTGGAGATGCAGCCAAGGTCGAGGAGGGAGAGGTTGAGGAGGAAGAAGTACATGGGGGTGTGGAGGTGGTGGTCACAGGCTACGGCGGTGATGATGAGGCCGTTTCCCAGGAGGGCAGCCAGGTAGATGCCCAGGAAGAGCCAGAAGTGCAAGAGCTGCAGCTCCCATCTGTCTGCAAACGCCAGGAGGAGGAACTTGGTGATGGAGCTGCTGTTGGACATTTGCTGCCTGTGGGCATGGGGCACTTTCGCAGGAGAAAAAGACATTGACAATTTAGAGTAGATTGTCTGAGCAAAATCAAAGCCATTTCCCATAGACCGCCCCCCCCCTGTCACATGCAGACACCCTTTTCCTTTTCCAGGAGACCTTCCTGCAGCATGTGGACTCCCATTGCTAAGGAATCGGCATGGTAAAGGCAGGGGAAATGCCATTTCCCCTGGAGAGTATTCTTCGATGTCAGAAACCCTCAGGATTTTTCTGAGGGAGAACAGAATGAGTCCTGCGAGGCAAGAGTTTTGGCTATGCCTTAGTGCAGAGTGAGGGGAGCTGGTCTCTCCCTCCATCTAGTTCACAGTTTCCCTGTGCTTGCACCTTTCTGGAACCCCTGGGAAACTGCCCTCAGGGACAAGGGGGCAGAACAGAGCTGGCAGATCTTTAAGAAGGCTTTCCATAGAGCACAAGAGCTCTCAATCCCCAGGTGCAAGAAAATGAGCAAAGGTGGCAAGAGACCAGCATGGCTGAGTCGAGACCTGCTGGTCAAACTAAAAGGCAAAAAGGAAATGCATAGGCAGTGGAAGCAGGGACGGATATCCTGGGAAGAGTATAGGGACGCTGCCCGGTTATGTAGGGACGGGGTCAGGAAGGCCAAGGCACGGCTAGAGCTGAACTTGGCAAGGGACACGAAGAATAATAAGGCGGCCTTCTACAGGTATGTCAACCAGAAAAGGAAGGTGAAAGAAAGCATACCCCCCCTGAAGAGCAGGAGCGGCAAACTAGTGTCAACGGACGAGGAGAAGGCTGAGGTACTCAACGACTTTTTTGCCTCAGTCTTCACTGGCAACCTCTCCTCCCACACCTCTCGAGTGGATGGGCTGCAAGACGGGGACTGGGGGAGCAAAGTCCCTCCCACGGTAAGAGAAGATCAGGTTCGTGACTACCTGAGGAACCTGAACGTGCATAAGTCTATGGGACCTGACGAGATGCATCCCAGAGTCCTGAAGGAATTGGCTGATGTAGTTGCCAAGCCACTCTCCATGGTATTTGAAAGGTCATGGCAGTCAGGCGAAGTCCCTGGGGACTGGAAAAAAGGAAATGTAGTACCCATCTTTAAAAAGGGTAGGAAGGAGGACCCTGGGAACTCCCGACCTGTCAGCCTCACCTCTGTGCCTGGGAAGATCATGGAACAGATCCTCCTAGAAACGATGCTGAGGCACATGGAGGACAGGGAGGGGATTGGAGACAGCCAGCATGGCTTCACCAAGGGCAAGTCCTGCCTGACCAACCTAGTGGCCTTCTACGATGGGGTGACTGCATCAGTGGACAAGGGCAAAGCAACCGATGTCATCTATCTGGACTTCTGTAAGGCCTTTGACACGGTCCCCCACAACAACCTTCTCTCGAAACTGGAGAGATATGGATTTGATGGGTGGACTGCTCAGTGGATGAGGAATTGGTTGAATGGTCGCATCCAGCGGGTAGTGGTCAATGGCTCAACGTCCAGATGGAGACCGGTGACAAGTGGTGTCCCTCAAGGGTCTGTATTGGGACCGGTCCTTTTTAACATCTTCATCGATGACATAGACAGCGGGATCGAGTGCACCCTCAGCAAGTTCGCGGACGACACCAAGCTGAGTGGTGCGGTGGATACGCTTGAGGGTCGGGATGCCATCCAGGGGGACCTGGACATGCTTGAGAGGTGGGCCTGGGCGAACCTTATGAGGTTCAACAAGGACAAATGCAGAGTCCTGCACCTGGGTCGGAGCAACCCCCGGTATCAGTACAGGCTGGGGGATGCAGGGATGGAGAGCAGCCCTGCCGAGAAGGACTCGGGGGTGCTGGTGGATGAAAGGCTGGACATGATTCGGGGGTGCTGGTGGATGAAAGGCTGGACATGAGCCAACAATGTGCACTGGCAGCCCAGAAGGCCAACTGTATCCTGGGCTGCATCAAAAGAAGCGTGACCAGCAGGTCGAGAGAGGTGTTATTCTGAAAAGCCACCAGACACTGCTGAGAGCAGAGGGATCCACTGCACACAACAAAATGTCTCACCCTTTCTCAAGGTCTCAGCACCCCACTTCTAGCCAAGGACACACGTGCCTCATGTCACCAACCCAACAGCATTTCCTCAGTCACAGAGTCTCTGTTTTCTTCATGGGGCTTTGAGATAAAACAGAGGTGTTATGAGATCATCCTTGAGGGCAGCTCGCCGATTAGAAGGACACCTCAAGGAGATAGCCAAGTGCCCAAACGATGGCATCTCAGTAAGAGTCCGCTCATTCCCCAGCCCCACAGACTGACCAGATCTCCACAGGGGAGAGGAAATTTGGGACACTTGTTCCCATGGACACACCTGCAGGAAAGGACCCACAAGATCAGCCTGTGACTCTGCAGCTGAAACTCCCATCCCCAGAGAGCCTGACAGCAAGAAGGAAATAGCAATAACAGTAACACAGACCCGTGAAGAAAGAAGGCAAATACCAGCGAGGGTGGGGCTGCGAGAGGCCAGGGCAGAGGCAGCCGGGTGCTCGGGACAGCGTTCCCCTTACCCAGCTGGGCACGCCCCCTCCCAGGCACCAACATTGCCGGGCGGCTGCTCTCAGCCCCTGTGCTCTGCAGAGGGAACGGGGCCCGTGGCTGGAGAGCTGCCCCACGGCTCTGCTGGAGCTCTGGCCGCAGAGGAGGGGGTTCACGCCTTGGAGCCCATGGCCCTGAGGGCAGAGGCTTTGCTGGGGGGGAGAGGAGGCGAGGGGGCTTGCTCAGAGGAAGGGGTCGGAATTGGAGGGAATGATAGGGAGTTTCTGGTATTTTCCCTCCCATAATATTTTTGTTTGTTTGTTTCCTCTCATTCCCAGATCATATCCCTGCTGCCTGGAGATTTTCCTCCTGGGAGGTGTTTCCCTGTGCCAGGTCTTTTCCCTGTCAGAGCTCACAGACACCATCTCGCTCACTGTGCACTGACCCCGGCCCTACAGAAACCTGCGTGTTTGCAGGGCCCTGGCTGGGCACATGTCCCTGTTTGCAGGTGGAAAAGGGCAGGTCACAAAGACCCTGATGGGTCTAGCAAAGGTGATGCTGGTGCTGTCCGCAGGCAGAGGAGTGGCTGAAGGCACTTTAGGAAGCTCCTATAAGACTTACTGATGACTCAGAGTTGCAGCTCAGGAGTCTCAGTGACTTCTTCAAAGCTGACAGCTCCTTTTCCATTTATCCCTTTTCCACTTATCCCTTTTCCACTACTCCCCCACCCCAAATAGGAAAATGAAAACACACATTCAGGAAAGCTTCATCATCTTTATGGTGATCCCTGCCGTGGCCTTCTCCTTCAGACATCCCTTAGGAAATATTCTGGGGTTGAACGGGAGCAGTGAGCAGCCCTGACCCATGCAGCACTCTCTTGACAGCAGAAAGACCCTGCCCTGCTGGGGGTCGCTCCTTCCACCCACAGCTTCTCCCCACAGCGCCGTGGGGAGCTCCCCGGGCAGGCTGAGTGCTGACCCTGGCAGGCGGCAGAGTCCCTGCCCCAGCACACAGCCCCTGGGGTGCAGGGACCCTGCTCTGAAGGACAGCCCTGGCCACCCCTGCCTGCACACCCCTGCAGCTGTCCCCAGCAGAAGGCAGCCGTCACACCCTGTCCCTCTGACAGGGCAGCAGGGAAGCCCTGCTCGGCAGCATGTTCTTTTCCTCTACAGCAAGGATACAGTGAGAGACATGCTGACAGACCCTGTAAACTGTGGGATGTACCAGCTTTAGGAGATCCCTGCAGCCAGAGGCTTACCGTGGCAAGGGCTGTGAAGATTTCTTCCCCAGTGAGCTATCAGCACGCTCCCACCCCAGGCTGCCTTTAAGCTCCCTCTGCCTGGCTCCTCTCCCCTCGGGGCCTGCAGGCAGTGCCCTCAGCCCTGCTGCGCTTTGCAGAGGAGCTGCTCCTGGGCAGAGCTGTCTCTCTGCAGCGCTGCCCACTTGCCATCAGCTCCCTCCGTCCCAGGAGCCCGGCCCAGCTCAGCAGCAGAGGCCCAGCCCAAGGCAGCACTTTCTCTGCCCCCTCGGGGATCCCCCCAGGTGTCCCTGGGGCTCCAGGGGAACCTGCTGGGAAACAGCCTGAAGCAATCCCTGATATTCCTCCCTCAGCTGGGAGAGACACATCTTTCCAGCAGCCGCATCGCCCCATCAGAAATGGAGCTGGGCAGGAGAATCACTTTTTTTGTCCCATATTTAGGCAGGACACCAGGAAGGTGACAGGGAAGGATCTAATTTTTCCAGGCTGGGGGGATGTCTTCTGTTGAGTGAATTTAGGCATTTCATTCTGGGTGTGTAGTCCTCTGGCTAGAAAGACGTTCAGCTCTCTTTTGTCCATGCCATGTCTCTGCTCTGAAGCAAAGCCTTTGCACACACCAGGTCTTGGACACTTGGTACCAGGTTTCCATATGGCAAGGCTGAGCTTGCCTGGTTCCACAGCTGGGGTGCTTCAGCCCAAACGTGCAGCAGTGCCCTCAGACAGGATGGGCTGGAGCCATTACTGTTGGGGACAGAGCTGTGAAGGGGATGGAATCGATTGCCAAGGCGTGGTGTCCGAGCTCACTACAGCTGGTGTTCAAGGACAGCATTCTCCAAGCACAGCAATGGTCCAGATTTAAGTTCAGTCTAAACCTGTCAGGCCACTCAAGGGCACCATAGTGAGTGTTTCCTACTTCAGGAACAGTTAAAGAAGAAACAAAGACTGTGTGGCCACTGCGAATTTAGCAAGAGCAGGTGGAGACAGATCTGAGCTTCTCTGTGTTCTCTTCTCCTCCGTCTTCCCCAGCAAGGTGTCCCAGGCCTCTGTGACTCGAGGCAGGACTCTGGAGGAGAACAACCACAGTGGATGGGGATCAAGTCAGAGATCACTTGAGCAAATGCAATCCTTACCAGTCCATGGGACCAGAGGGATGGTATCCCAGGGAGCTGCGAGAGCAGGCTGCTGTCACAGTGAGGCCGCTCTCCATCATCTTTGAAAGGCCATGGAGATTGGGGGAACTCCTTGATGACTGGCAGCACCCAAATGCTGCGTGCACCTTTCAAAAATGGTCAGTGAATGAGTAGGAGGACTCTGGGCTGTGCCCCAGAGCGTGTCCACTCGGTTCCCATTTCTGGGTGTCTGGAAGAGAAGGTGACTGGGTTTACCCAGGGGAGCTTGTGCCTAGCCAGCCTCTTTGCTTTCTGTGATGAAAGGACAGGAGCGCTGGACGTGGGGAAGGCAGTGGTGGTCTTTTACCTGGAGGTCAGCAAGGCTTTCAGCATCATCCCCCACAATGTTCTTGTGCCCAAGTTAGGATATTATGGCCTGCATGGGTGGATGAGTAGATGGGTAAATAACCAGATGGATGGTCGGGCTCAGAGGGACGTGGTCAATGCATGGAACTCTGCCTGGAGGGATCTAGCTAGTAGGGTCCTGCTGGGGTCTGTCCTGCCACCTGCCCTATTTAACGTGTTCTTAATGACCTGGAGGAGACAAGAGGGTGATTTTTCATAGCATTTTTAAATGACACTGCATTGAGGAGAGCAGACATTACACTGGAGGGCAGGGCTGCCATCCCATGGGACATAGACAGGCTGCAGGGATGTGCCAAAAGGAACCTCATGATATGCAATAGGGACAAATCCAAAGCCCTGCCCCCAAGGTGGACTAAGCCCCTGCAGTGACAGAGGCCAGGGGCTGCGTGGCTGGGTAGCAGCTCTGTGGGAAAGGCTCTGGTGGTCCTTGGGTTGCATCAGGCAAAACAGGAGCCATCAGAAAGGAAGGCCAACAGCATCCAGGGCTGTGTGAGCAGGAGCACATCCAATGGAAGTGATTATGCCCCTCTCCTCAGATCATTTTAGAACAGATCCAGAATACTTCCCTAGGCTTTGACCCCGCCCAGTGCCAGAGAGACCTTGGCAAAGTGGAGCCAGTTCAGTGGAGGGCCACCACGGTGGTCAGGGCTGGAGCACTTGCAACGTGAGAAGAAGTGAGCTGGGTTTGTTCAGCCAGGAAAAAGGAAGATCTTGGGGGATCAGGCAGCAGCATGGCACTGTTCTCAGGAAGACTGGGTCAGGCTCATGTCCATGGTGCAAGACAAAAAGACAAGAGGCAATGGGCTGAAACAAGAGAGGGTCAGGGTACATAGAGGGACATGACGACAGTCAAATGCTGGAAGTTGTTTCCCAGAGAGCGTGCACCGGCTCTATCCCAGAAATTGACCAAACCATGTTTGGATAAAGCCCTGAGTAACCTGGTCTGGCTCTGCTTTGTGCAGGAGGTTGGTCAAGAACCCTCCCAAATCCCTTCCAGCCTGAAGGCTGCTGTCCTTCCTTCCCCTTCCTGTTTTCAAATGAGGGAAAGCTCTCAGGTTCTCCCTGACCACAGAAGTAATTCACATCAGGTGCAGGGCTGCTTCACAGGTGCCCCCAAACAGCCCTGACCACATCCTTGGCTTCCCTTTTCATTTCCCCCTGCCCAAGTTGTTCTCTGTTACCCTCCAAAAGAAGAGCCTACCATGTTCATCCTTTATTGGCCCTGCATTTCTTGTCTTGTACCCTCTTATGGTACTTCTGAGATGGCTGCTGTAGTGGTTTTTCACCTTGGGTTGCAACTCAGTTAAACACATCATTCTCTTTCTTTACCTGTAGTGTCCTGCAGTTCCGCATATTGCTATCTTGCTGAGCATTGGCCCACAGATCTTAAATGCTGACATGTTGGAGTTTCAGTCCAAGTTTTTCTAGGTGAAGGGGGCAAGGTCTGCCCTGGGAGCAGAATAAGGCCCATGCAGGAGGACCAGCTGTGACGTGACTGGCTGAGGAGTGTCCTGAGGAGAAGGGCATGGGAGTTATGATGGATGCCATACGAGCCAGTGAGTTTCCCGTTTTGAAAGGTGGATGGAGAAACTGGAGAAAGTCAAGAGGACATCTGTCATGGTGGGGTTCAGGGCATAAAGCACGTGAGCTGTGTGAAGAGGTGGAGGGATCTGCGGCTCTTTAGTCTGCTGAAGGAGAGGCGCAGGGCAGTCTAAAAGCAGCTGAATCCTGGCAGAGGCAACAGCCACAAGCTTCCTCCTGGGACCTTCACACTGGGCCTTTGGAGAAGCTGGATAGAGGGTGGTGCTGCCCTGCAGCAGGACATCCCGAGACTCTCTGCAATCTCCAGCTTTGGAGGTTTTCAGATTTCAGCCAACCTGACCCTGGAATTGGCGATACCCCACCCTTTGCTGGGAGGCTGGACCAGAGATCCCAGCACTCCCTTTCCCAACAACCCTTCCATAAGCCTGTGCCTTGCAGTGCGCCCCAGGAGAAAGGATTCAGCTGGAGGTGGGGGTCTCTACAGCAGAGGGTCATAGGACAATTCAGGGAGGAATGGTCCTGTACTCAGGAGGGCTCTAGTTCTACCTTTGGTTCCAAGCAGGACCAGCTCTGAGGTCCGAGCAGGTTGCCCCAAAAACATCAACATCCCTGTACAGAGTCTGCACATGTGCCAGGCATCGAAGCCACCGTTACGGAAATGGAGACAAGGCATTTGACCAGCTCCTTGAACCCAGGAACTGCTATGCCATGCCTCCTGAGATCCCTGGGAACACCTAAGCTTTATGGGCAGAGGAGCGTGAGTCCTCTTTTGGTGTCCTGGCCAGTCTCCTGGCAAATGTGGTGCTTCAGGCTGTGAAGAGAATCAAAAGAATCTTTTTGACTAGGTTAATTTCATTTTACATGCTGAAATGCAGGACAGATGAAGGGAGCTCAGAGCTCCCAGGCTCTCTGCTGCGCAGTTAGGACTTCAGAGGGTGGAAATGCAGGTAATGGTGTTGTGGTAGTGAACACCACATGGAAGTGTTGGCTTCCTTTGTGCCTTTGCACTAACCTGGGATATGTCCCTTGGCCGCCTTTGGCTAAAAAAGAATCAGCTCCCCTCTTCCACCTCCCTCTCCTGCACACAACAGGGAGAAAAGAGGCGAAGCAGGGGTAATTCAAGGGCAACACTGTCTAAGAAGTGTAATATATAAATGATAACAAAGAGCCATCAGTGAGAGAAAAAGCACTGGTTTAAGAACTTCATGCCAGAGGCTAACCCCTGAGCACTTATGGCTATTTTGTAAAGTAAAAATGAAAGTTGGGAATGAAATGAAAGTGCTTTAATTAATCATAATGAATTATAAGGGGGGGGTGGACTAGATGATCTCCAGAGGTCCCTCCCAACACCTACCATTCTGTGACAAGAAGGAATTCCCTTACAGACTGTGCTGTTACTGTTATTAGTGACAGTACCACTAATTCCAAAACATCCTTAAGAGCTTCTCTATTTTTCTCATTTCCAAAGCTCAGCCTGCTCAGATTGTCAAAGCACTACCTCAAATCTCTGCAACCCAAATCTCTCCAACCTGCTCTCAGCAAAGCTCTTTTACTCCAGGACACTTTTTACCCCAGGACACTTCTCACCGTCACTTCAATACACTGCCCAGTCTCTGTCTTTCAGCTGGGTGAAGGCAGTGTATTCCTTTGCAAAGCCTTCCCTACAAAAGTCTTTTCTACATGCTGATCCCACTGGTATCGCCTCATGCTGTGTACCGCTCCATCCTCCTCCTGCAGAGCTCCACTGGATGGGCAGTTTTCCTGTTTCTATCGCACTCATTCACCTTCACAATCTTTTTGTGTTGTATGCACATCAAATATTGTCTCAGGAAACACATTTGTCCCCCGCAGCATCAGCCATTTCCAATTGCAGGCTGCGATATTTCCCCTCTTGGAGCAGACATTGTGCAAAGCTGCTCCATGGATGGGAACACACTTCAGTGCTGCACATGCGTTTGGGCTAAAAACCCCACTGGGCTAGTTTTTCAGAGGCAGCTTCAGAGTGGCAAAGCAGACTCAGTACATCAGTGCTTGTGCTGGTCTGGGCTGAGATAGAGTTAATTTTCTTCCCAGTAGCTGGTATGGGGCTGTGTTTTGGATTTGTGCTGGTAACAGGGTTGATAACACAGGGATGGTTTCGTTACTGCTGAGCAGCACTTGCACAGAGTCAAGGTCTTTTCTGCTCCTCACCCCACCCCACCAGCGAGGAGGCTGCGGGGGCACAAGGAGTTGGGAGGGGACACAGCCGGGACAGCTGACCCCAACTGACCCAAGAGATATTGGATCCCATATGACGTCATGCTCAGCTTATAAAGTGGGGGGAAGAAGAAGGAAGAGGGGGACGTTCGGAGTGATGGCATTTCTCTTCCCAAGTAACCATTATGCGTGATGGATCCCTGCTGTCCTGGAGATGGCTGAGCACCTGCCTGCCCATGGGAAGCAGTGAATGAATTCCTTGGTTTGCTTTGCTTGTGTGCGTGGCTTTTGCTTTCCCTATTAAACTGCCTTTGTCTCAACCCACGAGTTTTCTCACTTTTACCCTTTTGATTCTCTCCCCCATCCCACCAGCGGGGAGAGGGCGAGTGGCCGTGTGGGGCTTAGTTGCCGGCTGGTGTTAAACCATGACAAACAGAAACTCCACAGGTCTCTGGGACCCTATTCTAGTGCTGGACTGTCCCCCTGGTGATTTTTTTCTTTTTTTATTCTTTATGTCAAGTTAGTCAAGCATTACACAACTCGGTGCAAGACACCATAGCAGGGGAAGATGACCTTCGTGTCTTTTAACTTCTTGAAGCTGATTCCACGCAGGGACACTGTAGATAGTCCATGGGGTCTAGCAGGTGATTTCTCAAACCTGAGAGCAGTCATCTCTTCATCGATTGTGTCACTCTCGGGGCCTCATTGACCACTGACCACGCTTTGGCCATTTCTCTTTAACGTTATGCTGGTCAGACACAGCTTGAAGTAGCTGTTTGCATTAAACTGCTTAGGGGCACTGAAGATGCTCTAGAGTACAAAGATACCTCGGTGGGGCATGACATAACAGGAATGCTTCAGGACATCTTTCCCCTTCTTGAGGAGGATGAAAGCCAGGCTGGACACGTGGTTTAGTTGGAGCAAATATGGGATGCCTTTGTTCAGGCAACCATGTACCCCTGTGGGACTTTTGGTACAATTTGGGACTATTTTACATACTCTGTAGTATCACTTTGTCCACAGGAGTCTCTTCAAGGCAATTCTCACTTCCTTATTCCTCAGGCTATAGATGACAGGGTTAAACATGGGAGTCATAATTGTGTAAAACAGGGCAAGGTATTTGTCGGTGTCTAGAGAATCCCTTGATCTTCGCTTTAAGTAGACGACAGTGGCCAAGCCATAGAAGAGCGTCACCACCCCGAGGTGGGAAGAGCAGGTAGAAAAGGCTTTGTGTCTGCCCAGAGCTGAAGGTATTTTCAGAATTGCCATGATAATTTTAATGTAAGAAACAAGTATTAAGGAGAAGGGAAGGACTGTGAATACCAGGATGATGGTGTACAGCATCACTTGGTTCCAGAAAGTGTCTGCACAGGCCAGTTCCAGCAGAGGGGGGACATGACAGAAAAAGTGATGAAGGTCATGGGATGCACAGAAGGGCAAAGTGAAGACCCGGTAGGTCTGTCCTACTTGCACTCGTACGACAGCCATCCACAACCCCACTACCAGTGTGATGCAGAGACCCCTGCTCATGAGGAGGGTATAGCGCAGGGGGTCACATATCGCTATGTAGCGGTCGTAGGCCATGGCAGCCAGCAGAAGGAATTCGATGCTGCCCAACAAAACCAGGAAATACAGCTGGGCAGCACAGCCAAGGAAGGAGATCCTGCCATCTTCTGTCAGGAAACCCACCAGCATCTTTGGCAGAGTGTCTGACGTGTAGCAGATCTCCAGGAAGGACAAGTTCCTCAGGAAGAAATACATGGGGTTGTGGAGGCTTGAGTCCACCACGGTGATGAGCGCAATCAAGCTGTTCCCTGTGAGGACCACCAGGTAGATGACCAGGAACGCTGTGAAGCACAAGCTCTGCAGGCTGGAGTGGTCAGAAAATCCCAGAAGAACGAACCTAGATCCAACGGTGTGATTCCCCAAGCCTTTTCTTTGGGACATTTTCCCTATACAGAGCAATCCAAACAACAGGCTCTTAGAGGATGCTGATGGCCGGTCCACCGTCACACACACTTCAAGCCTAGACAAAGACTACAAACATCAGCATACACGTGACTGCAGGATTAGGTGAGCTTGACCAAGATCTACACGAATGTTTGGAAACCTAACATGGGTTGCTTCCTGCAGGGAGGTTTGTAAAGAGGAAAGAACAGAATCCTTGAGCCTGAATGACTGGGGTTTGTCATATGGAGAAAAGAAACTTGACTTTCTTTTTTAGAGGTGATTTTATTCAGTAGAATACCTGGTGATAGATGAGAAAAAAGGAAGAACAGGGATAAATACCAGCCCCTTTAAGAACAGTCTTGCTTACATTCCTTGTCCAGATCTTGTACGAGCTGCATTTAATGTAAGAACATTAAGAAGAAATAGGGTGAAAAGGAGGAACGGGATGAAAAAGGGGAAGACAAAGCAAGGCAAGGCATGACTTGATTCTTAGACCTTAGTGAGAGAGATTAATCCCAGCTCTCCTCACAGGTAAGAGCTCATCCCCTGACGCTGTGTCCACACACAAAGATCTGGGAGACTCTCTTAGGTCTGAATCATTAATTTTCACATGGTGAAGGGTGAGGTGAAGGGTGAATCCCATCAGAAGTAAACCAGACTTCTATCCCCAGTGAATCCAGTGACACTGATGCATCCACGGGACATTTTAACAAGACTGATAATCAGCAGTTTATGTGTAAATCACAAGTTTTCTGGGTGCTAAAAGACATTTTTATGTAAGCAAACTGCTTCATGCAGTTTTCAGTCATACCGAGAAGAAAGTGATTAAAAGTGGGTGATCTCCCCACAATCCCCACTTTTCCTGAACAGCTCAGGCTTTTATAACTTCTGATTGAGTCCTGAATAATTCAGCATTCCTAACTTGCTGCTCTGTCCCTTGGATTTCTGACAGCTTGCAAATCCAGCCGAGGGCCCATTGGCCCTGCTCCCACCCCTGCAATGCTTCCCAGCTCCCTGCAAGCCCTGGCAGGAGCAGAGCAGTGCTCTTGCTGCCTGGGGAACTGAGCCTTCCCTCTGCGATTCCCACCTTCCCAGGGCATGAAGACTTCTTGCTGGGCACACCTGAAGGATGGGAGCTACAAGCAAGCAGCACTGCAGTAGCAGGTGGTCCTCATAGTTTGATTCCTTCTCCAAGGCATTCCTGCCTTTTTCCTGTGACTTTTATGTATCTCAGAGAGGTGCCATTCAGCATTTCCAAGATAACGTTAGGGTTTGCGTGAGGGAAAAGTCACCGTGATTCTTTTCTAATCTACGTCCTTATTGATATAAATGTACAGAGAAATGAAATACTTCTCTTTCTGAAAAAACTGTGAGATACCCACATTTATTTTAAATTAAGGCTTTAGCTCAGAACGACCATTTACATGCAGATTATCGACATACCAGCATTTCCTGCTTGTTTCAGAAGGTCCTCAAACACACAGCCAATTCTTTTCAACTCTCAGAGGTCTCAGTGCTTCCCAAGATCACAGGCAGAGCACAGTTCAGGCTAGCTTTGCTCCCGGCAGACTGCCAGAGCACTACTTACACGGTGACTATCTCACGGCAGCGTTTCTCCAGGCTGAAGGAAGCCCATTGCAGTGAGCCCAGCCAAGCTGGACAGATGTCTGCAGCTGCTTCTGGCGGTGTCTGTGCTGCCACACTCTCTCAGCATTTCAGGGCATGCCAAAGGGATTTACCGCTGTCCGGAGATAAGAGGCAGGAACACGCTCCTCAGACCGTGATGCTGCAGGAGGCGGCGGTGACCTCTTTTCCTCTCCGTCATTCCCCTGCAAACCAGCTGGGTATGGCTCTCTGGACACCTCTCCGTCACTCTCCCCTGGTTATAAGAGAGTTAGTGAGCAGCCTCAGGAGAGAAGGTGGGAATGCTGGTGCTGCCGCTGCTCCTCCCCAGGCACCCACGGCACCAGGAACAATTTCAGAAAGACTGTCAGAATCATGGGTGTCAGCCCGATTAGCAACGTCCAGCATAACTGTATGTCTTTAAAAAGTGGAGACACTGAGAAATGAAGTTTGGCTGCTCAAAGGAAAACGACTAAACTTGTGGAAGGGGGGAAAAAAAGCAAGGAAGCAGAAAATAAACCAATTCAATCTGGGTTTAACCTTACTGTGCAGCAATGGAGAAGGCTTCTCTGCACCTCCACTTCTCCGGGGTCCAACCTGTGCCTGTGCCCCGTGTCAGCCCCATGTTAGACAGAGTTGGCCCTGGGAGTTTGAACTCCAGCTCTTTGTGCTGTCTGCATGCTGGCTCACCTCCAGAAAGGGCCTGGAGACAAAGCTTGTGTTTGAGATGTATGCATGAGAAGGAAAAAAGGACTGTGTCATGTCACTACGCTGCAGATCTTTGTATTTGTGCAGATTAATTTCGCCCCAATGCCTGCAAACTGGTTGACTGATTCTTATCACAGTTGCCTTGGGTGGCTTTGTAGCCAATAGCAAAAGTAACCCCTTCCAGAGGAAAGTATCTCCTGCCACTGTGTGAGGTTAATGCACTCCCTGATTTCTCTGAAACCCTACATATAACTCAACAGCCTCCAGTCTGTCCTTTTGGGTTACCCCACAAAGTCAGGATTCAGACAATACTATCATCTCTCACCAGGACCAAAAGACTGAACAGTCAGAAAGGCTACGAAGAACCTGTGCTGTGGCTCGGAGCAACCAGGCACTGCAGGGTAATTTCCTCCCCTCAGAGCTGTAGGATTGTAAATAAGGAGAGAGATGGGGGTCAGCAGAGCTACTCCAAGAGGTCACTGCAGGAGAAACAGGCCATCTGCAGCCCAGATATCTCGGTGACTAAGCTCTTGTTAGAGTCAACAGAGAAACAATGAACACAGTCTATGAGACCTGAAAAACAGTTCATCTGACCCAAGAGTCTGACTTGGGTGACACGCAGTGGTGCCTACAGCCTCCAGATCATGAGGAAGCAGAAGGCAACTGCTCAGGCCTTGAGCCAGCACTGACAAGGTGGTATCAGTGCGCTCGTCTGTCTGTCCCAGTTGTGCTCCCACTATGCCCCAGGTCGTTTCCTTTCTGATGCACTTCCCACGGTAATCATTGCCTGATACAACATCACAGATGTCATTCCACAGGTGCTGTGGACCTTGCAAGATGCTTTAGGATAACTGTTAGGTCAGGGTTAGTTAAGGTTCACGTTCAGGTTTAAATTAGAGCTAGAGTTAGACTGGTTTAGGGTTAGATTTCAATTAGGCTGGGGTTAGTGTTTGATTAGGGTAAGGTTAAGGTTAGAGTTAGGGTTAGGGTTAGGATTAGAGTTGAGGGTTATGATTAAGGTTGGGGTAGGGCTAGGGTCAGGTAATTGTTAGGGTAAGGTTTAAGATAAAGTCAGGGTTATGTTTAGTGTAGGGTTAGGCTGCGATTAGGGTAGGGTTGGGTTAGGGTTAGACACCTGCTGGACAGCAGGCATCCTGCTGTGCTCCCCTTCCCATGAGTGTCAGGGTCATTAAAGTCCCCAGTAACACCTGGGGTCATGGATCTGGAGACTTCCATGGCTCACTTCAGTAAGCCTTTCTCCACTTCCTTACCCTGGTTGTAGGTTCTTCGTCCCCCACCAGGATGGTGGGCCACTAACAGGCCTCTCCTCTGATCCCCACCCACAGGGCTCACCCAGCCTGTTGCACATCCCATAGAGGAGCTCCATACATCCAACAAGATCCTGCACACAGAGGGCATCTCTCTCCTCGTCTTCCTGGCCCGTCTCTCCTGAAAAGCCCGTATGCACCACTGCAGCTCCACAGCAGTGTGAGCTGTCCCACCACACCTCACCATTTATTCCATCAACATCAAAACTCCATGATGGCACATGGGACTCCAGCTCCTCCTGTCTGTGCCCCAGGCTGAGGGCGTTGGTGCACGTTTGGGCTACAGCACCTTGACTGTGGCACCGGGGCCAAGCTCAGACTTGTTACGGGCAAACCTGGTACCAAGTGCCCAAGAGCCAATGCGTGCAAATGCTGTGCTTGAGACCAGAGACATGCTGGAGGGGATGGCAGGTGGCAATGTGAAGGCACCAAAAGAGGAAACCCTGCTGCCCACAAGGCCAGAAAAGCAGGGCTGGGCTCTGTAGCCCTGGCAGGAGAATGCTTTGCTGTCTGTGCTGTTGCTGATGCTCCTGAAGGCCTGTGGTGGAGATGAAGCTGATCTCCAGGAGGACAAGATGCTGCTGAATATGTCCTTGTCTTTGGACATGCTGTGATCCAGGGACGCTGTGACAATCATTCACCTGTTCCTTGATTGTATCATCAAGCGACTCAGCAAAGGATTGTTGAAAGAAGCACCAGCAGAGTTTGGGAGGAACCAAACGATTTGAGACCCCAGTGGGATGGGCTTCCTGTTCATGAACCGCGCTGCATCAGCTGAGGGGTCAGACGGTGCCTCACTGCAGTGGTGGGATTCAGTCGCTGGCCAACAGAAACAGAACCTGCCTGAGATGCCACCTAGGCTTGCACAAAGGAACCGAATCTGCCTGCAGTGCTCTCTGGGGTGTCTGTCACACATCCACTCTGAACGGGAATGGCTTTCCTGTAGGTCCTGTGCGGTCCCTGCCAGCCACGTGCAGTTGTGCTGGAGAGCGCTGGCATCTCATGGAGCACTACAGGCCTGTGTTGGGCCATTGAGCAGCTGCCCTGCATCAGGTTAAGCAATGGGGGGATGTGCATGAGACAAGTGCCATTACAGTGGATGGAGGTCTAGGAAATAGAGCTGATGGAGAAGAGCAAGAGAGGGACAGAGCTCCACTTGGGGAGCTGACTACCTCTGCAGGCTGCTGTGGAGATAAGGAATAGGGAAGGTTTCAGTTGTCCTAAACGGAAACCTCTGCTGTCGTTTCCATCTACCAAAGGAATTCCCCACCAGGCTCCAAGATGATGCCCCAGATGCTGCCTTGTCCCTCAGCATTGCTCCACTAGAGCTTGCAGCCACCTGCACATGTCTTGGACAAACTCTGGTGGTGTCACCTCAAGTGTCACCAGGTGTTCCCACCTGAACAGCTCCCTCAATCTCCATTAATTAGGAGGGGAGCTGAGACAAGCAGCTCACATGCAGGTGCCTTTTTGTGCTCATGTGAACTGAGGCCAGAGGACTCCCACCTCCTGTGGGTTTGTGGTGTGCAGGAGCTGGAGCTGAGTCTTCTTCTAGCCCCAGGAATTCAAACCCAGGATGGGATGCCTCGAATGCCTCAGCTGGATCCCTTCCCTCAGTAGGGGTAAAGGAGATCCCTCCCTGTCACTGTCTGGGTGTCCTGTCTATCGATGGGACAAGGAAAGGCAATTCTCATGCCTGACTCTGTCTCTCACAGGAGAAATGCCACAGCTGGAAAGAAGTGTCTGTCCCCAGCTGAGGGAGAGAACATCAGGGATTGCCTTCAGGCTGTTTCCCAGCAGGTTCCCCTGGAGCCCCAGGGACACCTGGAGGGAGCCCCGAGGGGGCAGAGAAAGTGCTGCCTTGGGCTGGTCCTCTGCTGCTGAGCTGGGCCAGGCTCCTGGGACGGAGGGAGCTGATGGCAAGTGGGCAGCGCTGCAGAGAGACAGCTCTGCCCAGGAGCAGCTCCTCTGCAAAGCACAGCAGGGCTGAGGGCACTGCCTGCAGGCCCCGAGGGGAGAGGAGCGAGGCAGAGAGAGCTTAAAGGCAGATGGGGTTGGGAGGACAGGGGAGAGCTAACTCGGAGAAAAAGCTTCACAGCCCTTAACAGGGTAAGTCTCTGGCTGTAGGGATCTCCTAAAGCTGGTACATCCCACAGTTTACAGGGTCTGTCAGCATGTCTCTCACAGTATCGCTGCTGCAGAGGAGAAGAACATGCTCCAGAGCCAGGCTTCCCTGCTGCCCTGTCAGAGGGACAGACAGTCCCTGTCCCAGGGACGGCTGCAGGGTGTGAAGGTGGGTGTGCAGGGAGGGGTGCCCAGGGCTGTCCTTCAGAGCAGGGTCCCTGCGCCCCAGGGGCTGTGTGCTGGGGCAGGGACTCTGCTGCCTGCCAGGGTCAGCACTCAGCCTGCCCGGGGAGCTCCCCACGGCGCTGTGGGGAGAAGCTGTGGGTGCAAGGAGGGACCCCTGGCAGGGCAAGGCAGAGTCCTTCTGCTGTCAGGAGAGTGCTGCGTGGGTCAGGGCTGCTCACAGCTCCCCTTCACCGCCAGAATATTTCCTAAGGGATGTTTGAAGGAGAAGGTCATGGCAGGGATCACCATAAAGATGATGAAGCTTTCCTGAATGTGTGTTTTCATTTTCCTATTTGGGGTGGGGGAGCAGTGGAAAAGGGAGAAGCGGAAAAGGAGCTGTCAGCTTTGAAGAAGTCACTGAGACTGCTGAGCTGCAACTTGGAGTGATCAGTAAGTCTTATAGGAGCCTCCGAAAGTGCCTTCAGCCACTCCTCTGCTTACAGACAGCACCAGCATCACCTTTAGGGGACCCATCAGGGTCTTTGTGACCTGCCCTTTTCCACCTGCAAACAGGGACATGTGCCCAGCCAGGGCCCTGCAAACAGGCAGGTTTCTGTAGGGCCGGGGTCAGTGCACAGAGGTTGCGATGGGGTCTCTGAGCACCAACAGGGAAAGACCTGGCACAGGGATACACCTCCCAGGAGGAAAATCTCCAGGCAGCAGGGATATGATCTGGGAATGAGAGGAAACAAACAAAAATGTTATGGGAGGGAAAATACCAAAAACTCCCTATCATTCCCTCCAATTCCGACCCCTTCCTCTGAGCAAGCCCCCTCGCCTCCTCTCCCCCCCAGCAAAGCCTCTGCCCTCAGGGCCTGTGGGCTCCAAGGCAGTGAACCCCCTCCTCTGCGGCCAGAGCTCCAGCAGAGCCGTGGGGCAGCTCTCCAGCCACGGGCCCCGTTCCCTCTGCAGAGCACAGGGACTGAGAGCAGCCGCCCGGCAATGTTGGTGCCTGGGAGGCGGCGTGCCCAGCTGGGTAAGGGGAACGCTGTCCCGAGCGCCCGGCTGCCTCTGCCCTGGCCTCTCGCAGCCCCACCCTCACTGGTATTTGCCTTCTTTCTCCACGGGTCTGTGTTACTGTTATTGCTATTTCCTTCTTGCTGTCAGGCTCTCTGGGGATGGGAGTTTCAGCTGCAGAGTCACAGGCTGATCTTGTGTGTTGTCTCATGCAGGTGTGTCTTGCAGGACTCACTGTGTATTTCCTGAGTGCAGCAGAAATTCTGAGATATCTGGTATTGAAGAACACACTGCAGGTAAGACAGAAAGAAATTTTAAGAATAACCTCTGAAACTGCCTTCTGCCATCCTGGTTCCTTACACAGGGAGTGCAGATGCTGATAGGCCATTCTGCATTAGGGGTGATTTCATATGACATTCAAACACCAGCACTGGCCCCTGTCCGCACCGTGCCCATGAACCCACTGCTGCAGAGCAGGGCTGACTCCTTGGCAGCCAGCGGGCAGAGGCCCTGCTCCTCACGGCACACTCGGCCAGCACCAACCAGACTCCAGCCACGGAGCTGATGGACAGTCTGGAGAATGTCAAGGGCATGCACAGCAGGGGAGGGTCTATGAGAAACAGCTTTTTTTCTTTTTCTTTGAACTTCTGTAACTTATCACTGTCTTTTCCTCCTTGGATAGTGCCAATGCCCAGAGGCAGCAAATGTCCAACAGCAGCTCCATCACACAGTTCCTCCTTCTGGCATTTGCAGACACACAGGAGCTGCAGCTCTTGCACTTCTGGCTCTTCCTGGGCATCTACCTGGCTGCTCTTCTGGGCAACAGCCTCATCATCACTGCCGTAGCCTGTGACCACCGCCTCCACACCCCCATGTACTTCTTCCTCCTCAACCTCTCCCTCCTCGACCTGGGATCCATTTCTACTACTCTCCCCAAATCCGTGGCTAATTCCTTGTGGGACACCAGGACCATCTCCTACTCGGGATGTGCTGCCCAAGTCTTTCTGTTTGTCTTCTTGCTTGGATCAGAGTCTGCCCTTCTCACTGTCATGGCCTACGACCGCTACGTTGCCATCTGCCAACCCCTGCACTACGGGACCCTCCTGGGCAGCAGAGCTTGTGCCCACATGGCAGCAGCTGCCTGGGGCAGTGGGTTTCTCAATGCTGTGCTGCACACGGCCAATACATTTTCAATCCCCCTCTGCCAAGGCAATGCCCTGGACAGTTCTTCTGTGAAATCCCCCACATCCTCAAGCT
The DNA here is from genome assembly GCA_009819775.1 of Phoenicopterus ruber ruber. NCBI lineage: Eukaryota > Metazoa > Chordata > Aves > Phoenicopteriformes > Phoenicopteridae > Phoenicopterus > Phoenicopterus ruber. The sequence goes on along the minus strand of WNMK01000048.1, from coordinate 640,474 downwards.
CTCCTGCTCAGCTGCCTACCTCAGGGAAGTTGGGCTTCTTGTGGTTAGTGCCTGTTTTGCATTTGGGTGTTTTGTGTTCATTGTGGTGTCCTATGTGCAGATCTTCAGGGCCATGCTGAGGATCCCCTCTGAGCAGGGACGCCACAAAGCCTTTTCCATGTGCCTCCCTCACCTGGCCGTGGTCTCCCTGTTTATCAGCAGTGGCTTGTTTGCCTTCCTGAAGCCCCCCTCCATCTCTTCCCCAGCCTTGGATCTCTTAGTGGCCGTTCTTTACTTAGTTGTGCCTCCAGCACTGAACCCCCTCATCTACAGCATGAGGAACCAGGAGCTCAAAAACACACTAAAGAGGCTGATGCAGTAACTTTTCTGGCAGCAGCAGCAAGAAGCTACCCATGTATCTTCGCAAGTGATTTCCAACTCATCTTGGGAACTTCCAGTTCTTTGGGCACTTTATCTGTGATAATTCTGTTTTTCCAGGAGTGTCTTCAGCCACTCATCTTCCCCAGAGGCATGAACCCAGCCCCTCTGACCCAGAGGTCTTTGTACATGTGTCTGGCACGATGGTACAGCTGATGTCTTGCGCCACATCTCTGTAATAAAAGGGGATTTTCTCAGTGCTGGTGTCTGGAGGTTGGGCTCTTCTTCCAAAGCTGAGGTCAGGAACAGGCTGAAGTAATTGCCCCTGTGAGCATGCTGCTGTGCTTGGATTCTCCATAGGCTGAGGGCAGGAGGGCGTGGGGCGATGTGTTAGGGAATGGGCCTGTGCTGAGCCTTGATGTGTGGGTGCCCAGTGCCACTGGAAATGATGGATGATCCACAGGGATCTGCCTGGGACCGTCTCCCTGTGCCTTTCAGGCACCACAGCCCTGCAGAGCAGCACTGCCAGCTCAGGGCCCTACAGGGAACGTGGGGAGGGGGCAGGAGTGGTCGGCCAGGCCGGCACAGAAATGCTCCCCTGGGGAAAGGCTCTCTGGGGGTTGGGATGTCCCTGGAGAAGAGCAAAGGAGCAACTCTGAGCTTCGAGGGGAGAACAAATGACACAAAGAAACCTATTTCTGCACACAGAATATCGGGGCAGGCTGCTGTGTTGCAGGGGCAGCTGGAGCTGCCTGAGTGCCTCGGGCTCAGCGCCTGTGTCGGGGGACCTGCCAGCCCTGCTCAGCATCTCTGCTGGCCCAGGCCCCAGCAGACCCCAGAGAAGGGCTGTCTGCGAAGCCCCACGGGTGTCCTGTTGCGGCTAGGATAGGGTTAATTTTCACCAAAGCTGGCCGGGGTCTATCCTATACCATGTGACCGTCACGCTCACTATTTAGAGGGGGTCGACCGGAGGGGCGGGCATTGCTGCTCGGGAGTGGGCTGGGTGTCCAGGCATGGAGCGACCTGTATGGGAAGCACCGCTAAGTACACGCTGTTGTTGTTATTGTTGGGGTTTCTCGTTTGTTTGTTCTCTTTCCCTTTGTTGTTCGGTTAAACTGTTGTTGTTAACCCATGAGTTTTGCCTTTCCTTGTCCCGATTCTCTCCCTGTCCCACCGGGAGGGGGGGAGGTGAGCGAGTGACCTCGTGGCTCAGCCTCTGGCTGGGGCTAAACCACGACAAGGGGGGACACAGCTGGGGCAAAGTGCAGGTTCTGCAAAAGTAGGAGGGTTGTGGGGGGACAGTGAACTGAGAGCTGTCCTTGGGATCGTCATGGGGGAACTTCCCTCCCCTCCCCAAATGTGCCCTTACCCACGCTGTGCCTGCACAGGGGGGCTGTGGGACCATGCGTGGGGCAGTAGGGCTGGGCCAGCACAGGCCCAGGGCACTGACCAGGGCCATGAAACAGGTGGCAGGAGGTGACAGCAAGGACAGGCTAGAACAAGGAATTTCTCTCTGTATTGCCTTTGTTATAGAGGCATGTGTGAAGGAAAGGGAAAGCTCCCCTTGAGATGCTGGTTGCAAGGACAGTCAAGAGGAAAAAGAGTTTTGATCAGTGTGTTACGGACCAAGACTGAATAAGGAAACTGCAGGGTGGCTGCTGCATGGGGAGGGTGATTTAATAACAGGTGGGTGTGAGGGACTCAATGCCTTCTTTGCACAAGTCTACTGAAAAGGTCTCCAGGCCTCTGTGCTGAGGGAAAGGGTCCAAGGAGGAGGATAGCACATATTGGCAAAGGTCCTAGAATCATAGAATCACAGAATCATTTTGGTTGGAAGAGACCTCCAAGATTATTGAGTCCAGTCGTTAACCTATCACTACCAAGTCCACCACTAAACCATGTCTTGGCAGGCAGGGAGCTGGACAGGAGGCAGCCGTGTGCCCTGGCAGCAAGGGAGGACAGGAACACCCTGGCCTGTGCGACCAGGATTGAGGGAGGGGATTGTGCAGGTTACTGCATCCAGATTTCAGATCCCAATACGGGAAAGATGTTGGCAAGCTGGAGTGGCTTTAGCAAAGGGCCCCCAGAATGGTCAGAGGCTGGAGGACTTTGCCTCCAAGAAGAGGCTGAGGGAGCTGGGCTTGTCCGGCCTATAGAAAGAAAGATCCTGGGGAAAGCATGTACCAGCATGGCACTGTTCCCAGGAAGTCTAAGTCGGGCTCATGTCTGTGGTACAAGACACAAGGAGAAGAGGCAATGGGCTGAAACAAAGGAGGGTGAGGGTACAGACAGGGAGAAACATTTCCAGCATGAGGACATTCAAATGGTGGGAGCTGTTTTTGAGGGAGTGTGCACTGGCTCTACCCCAGCAAGTGACCAAAACTTATTCAGATAAAGCCTGAGTAATCTGGTCTGGCTCTGCGTGGAACAGGAGGTTGGTCAAGACACCTCCTGAGGTCCCTTCCAGCCTGACTGATGCTGTCCTTCCTTCCCCTTCCTGTTTACAAATGAGGGAAAGCTCTCAGGTTCTCCCTGACCACAGAATTAATTCACATCAGGTGCAGGGCTGCAAATAGCCCTGACCACACCATTTGCTTCTCTTTTTATTCCCCCCACCCAAGATCTTCTCTGTTGCTGTCCTACAACCCTCCAAAAAGAACAGCCTAACCTGTTAATCCTTTCCCCACTGACATGCGTTTCTTGTTTTCTACTCTCTTTGGGCATTTCCGAGATGGTTACTGGGGTATTTTCCACCTTGGGTAGCAACTCCATTGAGCACATCATTCTCTTTCATTACCTGCAGTGTCCTGCAATTCTCCATATTCTTCTCTTGCTTGAGGCACTGGCCCACAAACCTGAAATGCTGCCATGTTGGATTTTCAGTCCAGAAGGACCTTGACCCACTTGTGGAGTTGGCCAAAAAAAACCTCCAGAAGTTTTACAAGGGCAAGGGTTGAAGGTCTGCACTGGGGCAGAATAACCTTGTGCATTGGGACAGGCTGTGACCTGAGGGGCTGAGGAGTTCCCTGGGGAGAAGGGCATGGGGGTTAGGATGGATGCCAGAGGAGCCAGTGGGTTTCCCATTGTGAAAAGAGGATGGAGAAACTGGAGAAAGTCCAGAGGAAGTCTGTCATGGTGGGTTTTGGGGCCTGAAGATCATGTGCTGTGTGGAATCGCAGAATGACAGAATGGTGGGGGTTGGAAGGGGCCTCTGGAGATCATCCAGTCCAACCCCCTGCCAGAGCAGGGTCACCCAGCGCAGGCTGCACAGGGCCACGTCCAGGTGGGTTTTGAATCTCTCCAGAGAAGGAGACTCCACACCCTCCCTGGGCAGCCTGTGCCAGGGCTCTGGCACCCTCACAGTGAAGTTTTTCCTCATGTTCAGATGGAACTTCCCGTGTTCCAGTTTGTGCCCGTCGCCCCTTGTCCTGTCGCTGGGCACCACTGAGAAGAGTCTGGCCCAATCCTCTTGACACCCGCTCTTGAGATATTGATAAGCGTTGATGAGGTCCCGTCTCAGTCTTCTCTTCCTCAGGCTGAACAGCCCCAGCTCCCTCAGCCTTTCCCCACAGGAGAGATGCTCCGGTCCTTTAATCATCTTTGTACCCTCCGCTGGACTCTCTCCAGTAGTTCCTCATCCTTCTAGAACTGGGGAGCCCAGAAGTGGACACAGGACTCCAGATGGGGCCTCACTAGGGCAGAGTAGAGCGGGAGGATAACTTCCAGAATGAGCTGTTCCATCACCTTGCCAGGGATGGAGGTGAGGCTGACTGGCCTGTAGTTTCCCAGCTCCTCCTTCTTGCCCTTCTTGAATTCTGGAGTGACATTGGCTTTCCTCCAGTCCTCAGGCACCTCTCCCGTTCTCCATGATTTTTCAAAGATGATGGAGAGTGGCTTGGCAACGACCTCTGCCAGCTCCCTCAGCACTTGTGGGTGCATCCCAGTGGGGCCCATGGATTTGTGGGTGTCCAGTTTGTCCAACTGATCTCTAACCCAATCCTCCTCAATGAAAGGAGGGCCATGCTTTCTCCCTGCTTCCTCTCTTACCTCCAGGGTCTGGGATTCCTGGGGGCCAGCCTTGGCAGTAAAGACCGAAGCAAAGGCGGCATTCAGTAACTCTGCCTTCTCTGCATCCTTCGTGACCAGGGCACCCACCTCATCCAGCAGAGGGCCCACGTTTTCCCTAGTCTTCCATTTGTTACTGATGTATTTGAAAAAGCCCTTCTTATTGCCCTTGATGTCCCTTGCCAGATTAAATTCGAGGTGGACCTTAGCCTTCCTTGTAGCATCCCTGCTATATTTAAATTTGTTTTGATTGAGATCCCACCAGCTGGCCTCAGTCCTTGCTCCAGTGTTTTGCTCTGAAAGATTTCTTAAAACCCCAGCTCTCTCAATCTTTCTTTGTTCATAATGTGCTCCAGGCCCCAACCATCCTTCTGGCCTCTGCAGGACTCGCTCCACTCTGTCAGGGTCTTCCTTGTGTTGGGGAGCCCCATATTGGAAGCAGCAGTCCTGGTGTGGTCCTGTGGTGGGTTAACTTTGACCAGCAGACAGACACCAAGCCGGCTGCTCAGTCACAACCCCAACTCAACAGGACAAAGGGAGAAAATAAGATGGAGTAGCTCATGGGTCAACATAAAGACAGGGAAATCACTTACTAATTAATGTCACGGGCAAAGAAGATGTGACTTGGGGAAGATCAATTTAATTTATTGCCAATTAAAATAGATTTGGATAGTGAGAAACTATGACAAACATATTAAAGACCATTTCCCCACCCTGCTCCTTTTTCCCAGGCTCAAATTACTCCTTCATTCCCAACTCTTCTACCCACCCCAAACCTGAGAGGTGCAGGGGGGATGGGAAATGGGAAGGTTCGGTCTGTACGTAAAAGTTCAACTCTGCCACACCTTCCTCACACTTCTCCCCTGCTCCAGCCTGGGTCCTCTCCATGGGATGCCACCGTATTTGTTGTCAAGGCTATGTGTTGTTCATTTCATTCTGTCTTACTTTTCTTTATTCTCACAGAATCATGGAAATATTGAGGTTGGAAGGACCTCTGGAAATCATCTAGTCCAACCCCCTAGCTGAGGCAGGGTCAGATAGAGCAGGTTGCTCAGGACCTTGTCTAGGTGGGTGGATGGAGACTCTACAACCTCTTTGGGCAAGCTGTTCCAGTGTTTGACTATCCTGACAATCAAAAACTGTTTTCTTGGTTTCAGGGTGGAATTTCATGGGTTTTTTTAGCTTTGTCCATCACCCCTTGTCTTGTCACTGGGAACTACTGAGAAGAGTTAGGCTCCCTGGGCTTCATGCTCTCCCATCAGGTATTTATACACACTAATAAGATCCCTCCAAGCCTTTGCTTCTCCAGACTGAACAGTCCCAGATCTCTCAGCCTTCCCTCCTATGAAAGATGCTCCAGTCCATTAAACCAGCTTTGTGGTCCTTGGCTGCACTTGCTTGAGTAGGTCAACTTGTTTCTTGCACTGGGGAGCCCAGCACTGGACACAGCACCCCAGATGTGGCCTCACCAGTGCTGAGTAGAGGGGAAGGGTCCCCTCCCTCCATCTGCCAGCAGTGCTTTTCCTGATGCAGCCCAGGAGGCTGTTGGCCTTTGCCGCAGGGGTGCATTGATGGCTCATGCTCACCTGCTTGTCCTCCAGGACTGCTGAGGCCGCACCTTGAATGCTGTGTTCAGTTTTGAGCCCCTCACTCCAAGACAGACATTGAGGTGCTGGAGCGTGTCCAGGGATGGGTAGCGAAGCTGGGGAAGGGTCTAGAAAACAAGTCTTATGAGGAGCAGCTGAGGGACCTGGGATTGTTTAGTCTGGAGAAGAGGAGGCTGAGGGGAGACCTTATCACTCTCTACAACTCCCTGAAAGGAGGTTGGAGCCAGGTGGGGTCAGTCTCTTCTCCCAAGGAACAGGTGATAGGACAAGAGGAAATGGCCTCAGGTTGCGCCAGGGGAGGTTTAGATTGGATATTAGGAAACATTTCTTCCCTGAAAGGGCTGTCAGGCCCTGGCACAGGCTGCCCAGGGCAGTGGTGGAGTCACCATCCTTGGAGGGATTGAAAAGACGTGTAGATGTGGCGCTTGGGGACATGGGTTAGTGGTGGACTTGGCAGTGCCGGGTTAACGGTTGGTCTCAATGATGTTAAGGGTCTTTTCCAACCTCAATGATTCTGTGATTCTATTACTTGTAATATTGAAAGACACTCAGAAAAGTGGTGCACTCTCTGTTCCTAGTGGGCGTGTGTGAACGGCAGTGAACTTCAAGCTGAACTCACCGATGAGTAGGATACGAGGTCTGTGTTCCAGTAACTGGAGCAGGGCTCGACATCAGTGTCTGGGTGCATGGAATGGGGAGACCATGGGGCTCTGGGTGCAGGTGCTGGAGAGACTGAGTGCCAAAGGCAGACCTGGGTCTTCTCCTGTAAAGACTGATGGGCTGGAGAAGAATGACTGGCTTCCTCTTTCCTACAGGCAGCACAAGACTCACAGGGTCCTGCTGACCATAGGCCTCAACGCTGCAAGAGCTGAGGAACTCGTGCAGGAACAGAATGGTGCAACTTGGGAAAACAGGCTCTATGTTCTTGCCAGACCTGGCTCTCCAGGCTGTACCTGCACATTTTGCTCAGGATGCACTTCTTCAGTTGCCACCAGCATCGGATGGGCACCAGTGAGGGCCCTCAGCTGCCTTCAGTCAAGCAAGCAGTCCCTGAAGCAAGCCATGCTGTAGAGGAAAAAGGTGGCCCAGGTGTCTGGGAGTCACTATCAGAACCCAAGTGTGAGAGGAAAAATGCTCTTGTTTTTGACAGAAAGGAAAGTTCATCTGGAGTCGAAGCGTGGGTCAGATCTTAACTACAGCCAAGAGTGAGTGTGAGTATCATCCAGGAAAGAAAATTCCTTCACGTGCACTGGCTCAAAACAGATCGCTCGCAGAATTGCAGAATCACACCAGTAGGGTTTGCGAGGGATCTCTGGAGATTGTCTTGTCCCACTCACCTGATAAACTCTCCTTCAGCTAATGTGCCTGATGGGTGGTGGGATCTGCTGAGTGATGGCTGCTCATGGACCCCTCATCCTCCCAGTGTGGCCTCACGCAGAAGGGAAGCCACCCTTCTTGAGAATAAACCATCACCGTCGGTGTTGTACATGGTTTCACTCTTCCGAGACAGGTAGATGTGTCTAATATGGACAATTACTCACATCACACTCTCCATATTCTTCACTTCCCCCTAATGCAAACCTTTTGCAAACAAAGTGCTGTGGTCAACATGGGTCTCAAGATGTGGGAAGACTGGCTGAATGTCTCTGCAGGCCAGCTCGTCACCAAATGATCCGTTGGCTGGAAGTGCAAAGACATGGGTACATTGTTCCTGGAAGACTTGTGAGGAAATTGGGGGAGCGGTGGGTTCTATCAGCCCCTGCTCTGCTCCCGCTGCCTGCACTGACTGGGAAATGAAGACATGGGTTGAAATGAGAAGTGATCTGGGGCCCAGCTTAGACAAGTACAGGGTCATCCAGTCCACTGCAAACTCGGGAGATCAGGAACGAGTCCATGGGCAGAGGCTTGTGCTCTACCAGACAGTGCCAGAGGATGGGGCTGGCCTGCCCACCCTGAGTGCAAAGGAGGCCCTACGTTCATGAGCCCTGTGGAGAAAGGTGGACTAAGAGCCTGTCTGTACTCAGGGAGAAGGAAGATCTTCTTCAATGTCCTCAAGGAGGAGACTCCCAGAGCCTTGAAGAAAGAGATTCCTCTCTCTTAGCTGTAGAGGAACAATTCCATCCAAACAGAGGTGCCTTGTCCTATTTCAGACACACTGAGATGGGCAGAGAGGCCTTCACAATGTTGCCAGTTTTAGCACCGAACCCTCAGGACATTGGCTTCCTTTTGCAGTGGAAGGAGACGGTCAGGTGGCCCTCAGAGAGCAATGAATAACCTCTGCAAATCTCCCAGAGATCTGCAATGAAGAGGCCAGATGTCAATTTGTCAGGGCTCCCCTTGCAAGTGTGGAAGACTCCTCTCATCTACCTTTAGAAATCCATTTTTGGGATAGGTTGAATTGTGTCCTAAACTTCACCGACAAACCCCAGGAAAACAAAGGAGATTACCCTGACATTAAAAAACACTTATCCTTTAGGTGTCCAACGTTATAAAGACAAGGCAGGTAGCATGGAGGCAACTCCACAGAAGCTGCTGTCACAGTTTGCATCTCTTGACAGCACCTTTTCAGATTTTGTGCTTCTCCCTTGCAGCATACTTCCCAGAATGGATCCAGACTTCTGCAGGGATGAGGTCACATAGCTACCAGCTCTCATTTTGATTAATCTCCCATCACCTTCTCAGCCCTGCTCTGCTGAGGAACCTTTCAGCACACAAGGCCAGGACTCCTCAGGGAACGTACCAAAGGGCTTCGAATGGTTTTACACAAAAGGGGAAGAAAAATCGAAGATGACTTCAGTCTGGCGGAAGTGCCTCAGAACACATGGAATTACCAGCTGACCCAAAAAGGCTTCACAACAGCCTTGAAGGGAGACAGGACAGACTGTTCTTTGGAGGTTGTGGGAGGAGAGGAAGGGAGATGATGCTTCACACAAAGGCTGCTGGGCTTCTGTTTCCCTCCAAGAATGCTCCCAGCACCTCGTAGATTCATGTAAGTGTTTTGTCACATTTCACCTCGATTGTCATTCATTTGGCTGGTTTTTAATTCCCAGCCTGCCTGCCTCCCTCCTTTGATAGTCCCCCTCGTCCTGTGACATTTCTCAGGAAGTGAGACCCGCGTCAGGATCTCTGCCGCTTCCTTTGAGTTTGGCTTGTTGGCCCATCTCAGCGAAGCTGCACAGAGCGGGACGGTTCTGAGGTTTTTAGGCTCGGGTAAGTTTTGCGAGCAAAACCAGCAGGACAGAAAGGAGATGGCCTGCGTAGGGGAAGGCTGTCTTGAAAGAAGCACTGCACCAAGAATTCCAACGTTTCAAGACCTCAGAGAATACATTCAGGACAAACTCCTTACCAAACCCAGCTTCATTTATACTAGGTACACAGAAAAGAGAAGAAAACCAAACAAACACCCCAGGAGAGAGAAGGCACAATTTTCTAGTAGTTTATTTAGTTTCTTTATTTGTTTGATTTGCAAGGTATTTTTCCTCCCCCAGCTGAATGCATTCCCCTTCTCTGCCTCCTCCCTTTCTTTTAAAATCTTTTTCTCCCCTTAGGTTTTGCCTTTTGTTTATTCCCCTCTTCTGCGTTGCTTTTAAAATCTTCTTTTATTTTTCCCTCTGACAGCCAGAATGTTTTATCAAAAGTGGTTTTCAGCAAGACAGTTGTCAGTGACTGAGGAGGGATCTATTTATAAAGCTTTCTGTTCTACCTGGCCAAGTTCAAGCGTGGATGGAAAGACAGTCCTGAAAACAGAACAGTTTTAAATGCAGGACATTTGTCTTTTCCCTGTTTGCCTTTGGTTTTCCCTGAAAACTAGACCTTTCCCAGGGAATAAAACTTCCCTCTTCTCTAACTCTCCTGCTTACCTTCACTTCCCACACGTCTCCTCATTGCTTACCATCTTCATGCCGCCTTCTCTCTGTTCCTGTCCTAATCACAAGGGTAGAGCCACTTTGCTGAGGTGTTTTATCTTGCACTAGAATGCATTTTAGCTCATCCTAAAAGATACGTTTCAAGAGACTAGAGTAAGAATGACTGAGAAACGTCTGCTTTTTCTCCATTGACTGTCAAGGGACTGTTGGGTAAAGAGCTCAAATACAATCACTTCCACATTGTTGAGGGTGGATTCCTACTCTGACTCCCATACTAAGTTTGCTGTGAGGGCATGAAATGGTGTCTCTTGCTTTAGGTTGATTCTTCTCTCCTCTCTTCTGTTTTCCTTCCAGCCTTTGCCTGACTGTCCCCATCAATCTCTTTTCTCATCCTTCTACATTCCTTCTCTCTGTCTCTTCTTCTTCTAACCTCCTGAAGCGTTGTTGCCTCCACTGACCATCTGCCCTTACTCACTGCAGCTCGGATGCAGAAATACTGAACCGTACGAGTGTCACCGAGTTCCTTCTCTTGGGCTTCCCCTCCCTCCGCCATCAGGAGCGCCTAATGGCAGTCACTCTCCTGGCTTCGTACCTGGTGATCTTAGTGGGAAACCTGCTGATCATTTCCCTCGTTCTTGCTGAGAGAGACCTCTACAGGCCCACGTACTTTTTCCTCGGGGAACCTCTCCTCTTTGGAGATCTTCCTCACTACATCCGTCATACCCAAAGCCATAGGAAACTTGCTGACGGGCAGCAAAGCCATTTCCTACCCAGGCTGCTTAACTCAGTGCTACTTCTACTCCCTTCTGGGCTGCGTCGAGTTTGTCCTTCTGGCTGTCATATCCTATGACCGGTACGTGGCCATATGCCACCCTCTTCAGTACCCCACGCTCATGAACAGTCAGCTTTGCCTTCAGCTACTGTTGGGCTCGTGGACTGCAGGCTTCCTGGCCACCATTGTCTCCACGGTCCGGGTTGCCAGGATGCCCTTCTGCAATGCCAGTCGTATTGACCACTTCTTCTGTGACAGCGTGCTTTTGATCAAGTTGTCCTGTGCAGAAACACAGATTGTTGAGCTAACCGCCTTTGTGGCCTCGTCCATCATCCTCCTGGGCTCACTGGGTGTGACAGCGATCTCCTACTTTTACATCATTAACACCATACTTAGGTTGCCCTCTGCTTCCTCACGGCACAAGACATTCTCTACATGCTCCTCTCACTTCATCTTTATCATCTTGGGCTACGGTAGCTGCATCTTCATGTATGTCCAGCCCTCAAGTCACCACATGTCCTATAACAAGGCAGTGGCCCTTCTCAACACAGTGGTAACTCCTTTGATGAGTCCCTTTATCTTCAGCATGAGGAACCAGCTGATGAAAGATGCCCTCAAGGCAGGCTTGAAGAGAAGTGTGATAATCTTCAGGGAACACTTTTCTACCTGAGAAGAGTTTTTGTAAGTGGATTTTGAAAGGGGAGAGAGGTGAGGAGGGCAAACACATGATTATGATGCTTTTGTGGAAATGAGACCTTTCCTTCTTAGCAGCGTAAAGTAGTTTCCTGAAATGAATATCACACCACGTTCTCTCCTGCAACAGATCATCATCAGAAGACCTTCCATAGGAATGCCTTTCAAATGACCTACAAGGACTTTACAAACCCTGGTGAATACCACAAGGGCATTTTCTAAGTGTGGAAAGCGAGACAGAAAGCAACAAGCAGAGGACTTCATCCCTCCATAGCACACCCAATTCTCAACAAACTTCACCCTCCTCCAGTTCTGATGCAACTTCTCCTTGCTCCTAAATCTGCTTTCCCCATTATTTTCATGGCAGATCTTTACTGAATCTTTTAGTCTTTAGGAAATGACAGAAGATAGGTGGAACACAGTAAAGAGAACAAGAATGGCTTTATGTCTCTACCAAGCGGCACTTACATCTCCACTTTAACCTCCTGGTTAGAACAAAACCATGCCTGACATAAAGTCCAGCTGAACTGTCTAAAATTACCTCTCTTCTGCTTTGGTACAAAATCTAGAATATTGGTCAGAAATGTAGTTTTGAGTGAGAATGCACCTGTCTCCAGATCAAGTCTGCTGAAATAAATGTCCAGTCCTTGACACAACGCTCTCAGACCCAATACTTCAGCTCATCTAGCAAATTCCGTGGACTTAGCTTATTCAAACATAGGCTTTTATAACTCTAATGTCTAAAAAGACGAGTTCATTGTCTGGTCTGCTTTGACAGTGGGGAGGAATCAGCACTCTCGAGGATGATATCATCTCCTCCCATAGCGGGCTATCGCACTGCAGGGGAACTGTACTTAGCATAGACTTGGCAGCTTAACTTTTCAGTCCCTAATGCCAGGTGCGCTGAACCACATGCTGGGCAACGTGTGGTAATTTGCACAAATGAAGGACCCGTGCTCAGCCGGGGCCATCCTTTGAAGACACGAGGATTACAGCTGTACCTTAAGGTCTCTCCAAAATTAACTGGAAGCACCTCTTCTTCGCTAATCCCTGTCACAGTGTTGCCATTTTGTAATTTTCCTGGTTTACTTTTCACTCATGATTTGCAAGAAAAATATATCCTCTTTTGGCAAGAGATTCAAACCCATGATTTGCTCATTCATTTAAATGCAAATATGGGATTGTCGTTCAATGGGAGACATTTTTTTGCATTTGATCTGAGAAGATTTTCTTGCCTTGTTTAAATAACTTCCCTCCCAAGCCACAGAAACACTGAAATACATAAAAGATTACATCAAGCTGGCACACAAGTTGCTAATACAGAAAAATAAGATGGATGAGTAGAGTCTTAAATCCCCGAGTTAGTGGGATGAATCCTATCCCATCCGAGCTGGCAAAGAGTGCCCCCAATGTTTCTTCAGTGAAGAGATTTGGAAATCACAGGTGGTGATTTAGCTTAGCTGTTTTGGGGATATTATTGCAATAAATCCTACCTAAAGTCACTTGTGCACCAACAGCTCTGATATTTTTGGGTGAATTGCTTAGGTTTGACGGAATCTCCACTGGTACCTCTATGCAGCAAATGTCTGAGGTCCTTGTCTTGCTCTAAGGGCATGTTCTCCAGACCGATCACCTTATTCACCTCATTCACATGAGGGAAAAGTCCGGGTGCAGCAATGGGCAGAGTTCGTTCAGGAAAGTGCTCCTTAGCGTTAAGGCACAGATCACTCCCAGAGCTCTTCCTTGCAAGGCATATGAACAAGACTGTGCCAGGTGCGGCTTCCTCTACTCTGCGCAGATGCCAAACTGTATTTCATGCCAGACGTGCCTGCAGAACATCCTTACTGGCAGCCTACAAAACACAACAAAGCACCCATTACAGCCCTCACTTGATATCATGGTGGAAGAAACACAGAAATATAGGACTATGTCTCTGGGCTGCAGGGAATCCTCATGGGGTCAGATGAGACCCAGGAGACAGGGAAGTTACACACTAGGAGCAGCATGACCTGAGGACCAGCGTCTCCTCCCTGTAATGGAGGTGGCCAGTAAATACCACACTGCCTTAGGTGGATAAAAGTCCCCTAAGCAACTGCCCACCTCCCTGGCACTTGAGCAGAGAAGGCAAAGTTACTGAATGCCTTCTTTCCTTCAGTCTTTACTGCTAAGGCTGGCCCCCAGGAATCCCAGACCCTGGAGGTAAGAGAGGAAGCCTGGAGAAAGGATGGCCTTCCTTTGGTCGAGGTTAGAGATCAGTTAGGCAAGCTGGACACCCACAAGTCCATGGGCTCCACTGGGATGCACCCACAAGTGCTGAGGGAGCTGGCAGAGGTCGTTGCCAAGCCACTCTCCATCATCTTTGAAAAATCATGGAGAACGGGAGAGGTGCCTGAGGACTGGAGGAAAGCCAATGTCACTCCAGAATTCAAGAAGGGCAAGAAGGAGGAGCTGGGAAACTACAGGCCAGTCAGCCTCACCTCCATCCCTGGCAAGGTGATGGAACAGCTCATTCTGGAGGTCATCTCCAAGCATGTAGAAGAAAAGGTGATCAGGAGTAGTCAACATGGCTTCACCAAGGGGAAATCATGCTTGACCAATCTGATGATAGCCTTCTATGATGGCATGACTGGCAGGGTGGATGAGGGGAGAGCGGTGGATGCTGTCTACCTGGACTTCAGCAAGGCATCTGAGGATGTCTCCCACAACATTCTCATAGGTAAGCTCAGGGAGTGTGGGCTAGACGAGTGGGCGGTGAGGAGGGTTGAGAACTGGCTGAATGGCAGAGCTCAGAGGGGGGTGATCAGCGGTGCAGAGCCTAGTTGGAGGCCTGTAGTGAGTGGTGTCCCCAGGGGTCAGTGCTGGGCCCAGTCTTGTTCCATTTATTCATCAGTGACCTGGATGAAGGGACAGAGCGCACCCTCAGCAAGTTTGCTGATGACACGAAACTGGGAGGAGTGGCTGATACCCCAGAAGGCTGTGCTGCCATTCAGTGAGACCTGGACAGGCTGGAGCGTTGGGCGGAGAGGAACCTCATGAGGTTCAATGCGGGCAAGTGCAGGGTCCTGCACCTGGGGAGCAACAACCCCCTGCACCGGTACAGGTTGGGGCTGACCTCCTGGAGGGCAGCTCTGTGGAGAAGGACCTGGGAGTCCTGGTGGGTGACAAATTCACCATGAGCCAGCAATGTGCCCTTGTGGCCAGGAAGGCCAAGGGCACCCTGGGGTGCATTAAGAAGAGTGTGGCCAGCAGGTCGAGGGAGGTTCTCCTCCCCCTCTCCGCTGCCCTAGTGAGGCCCCATCTGGAGTCCTGCATCCAGTTCTGGGCTCCCCAGTTCCAGAAGGACGAGGAACTAGTGGAGAGAGTCCAGTGAAGGGTACAAAGATGATTAAAGGACCGGAGCATCTCTCCTGTGGGGAAAGGCTGAGGGAGCTGGGGCTGTTCAGCCTGAGGAAGAGAAGACTGAGACGGGACCTCATCAATGCTTCTAAATATCTCAAGGGCGGGTGTCAAGATGACGGGGCCAGACTCTTTTCAGTGGTGCCCAGCGACAGCACAAGGCGCAACGGGCACAAACTGGAACACGGGAAGTTCTGTCTGAACATGAGGAAAAACTTCTTCACTGTGAGGGTGCCAGAGCCCTGGCACAGGCTGCCCAGGGAGGGTGTGGAGTCTCCTTCTCTGGAGAGATTCAAAACCTGCCTGGACACAGTCCTGTGCAGCCTGTGCTGGGTGACCCTGCTCTAGCAGGGGGGTTGGACTAGATGATCTCCAGAGGTCCCTTCCAACCCCCACCATTCTGTGATTCTGTGAAATGTTCTATTTGTGGATGGCCAATTTTGCATAAATCTCATCCTATCTGTGCTACAGTGACTTCTTAGAGGAGTCCATAGGCCATCTAGTCACACTCCCTTTTTCATCCCCTGCAGAAATTACTCTTTCTATGTGCATATAACAAAATAAAATATATATAAATATCCTATGTATATATGCATAGATAGTTTTGGACTCCGGTTAAGTTATATGCCTTAACTTTTAGGTTGCCCTGTCTGGAGTCAGGAGTTGGACTCGATGATCCTCATGGGTCCCTTCCAGCTCAGGATATTCTCTGATTCTATGATCCCCATCCAGTTCCACCTTGGCTGTAAGAGTCCAAATTTAGTCAGCTCATCAGCTTTCTGTGCCAAAGCCTGTCTTCAGCATCCTCTGGAAATCTCCCAGGCTGATTCTTTCCAGCCCTGCTGACCTTCCAGCAGATTTTGCGGTGGTTAAACCACCCTTGTAGCCCAGGACCGCTGACTACAAGGTTCCCTCTGAGGCAAGGCTCTGTGCGCTCTACCCTCCCCTTTGCACAGAGCACACCTCCACCTCCTCCTCACCCTCTCTGCCTTCCTGAGGAACCATACCCATCCATGGCTGCCCTCCCACCACCCGACCTGTCCCACCACAGCTCTGCCATCCCATGGAGGTAGGGCAGAGACAGATGGTGGTCAAGAGGCAGCGGCTGGATTTTGGATGTGGAGTCCGTCCGAGATGATGACTCAGAGGAAGAGAGGGTGAGAAGCAGGCAAAGGTGACCCAAATTGGGGTGTTGATTGTGAGGTCACTTCTGTTACAGGACCCTGACTGGCCAGCAGCTGGGAGCAGCCATTTTGAGGGAAAGAAGCACTTCACAAAACCACTCATCCCAACAGAGAAAAATACAGGGGCTGAGTAAAATGAGGGGAGGAAGGGAGGGACTCTTGACTTCCCATGCAACCATCAGCTCCAGGTGAGCTTTGCCTTTTCTAATAACATATCTGTGCAACACAGGCAATAAAGATCAAAGCCTTTTCTGTGGCCTGTCCTTGCTTTCACTCCTTAACGGCTGCTTCATGGCCACTGCCAGCACCCTGTCCCCTCACTGGCCCAGCTCCGCTGCCCCAGATGTGGTCCCATGGCCCCACGGCACAGGAGCTGTAGGGGGAGAGATCATTCAGGGGTGGGGAGATGTACCCCTGGCCCAGGCCCCTGACAGCCCTCAGTGCTCTGTCCCTACCAGCCTTCCTGCTTCGGCAGCCTCCCCCAGTGCCCTGGTCACACAGGAGCTGCCCCGAGCTGAGGTACAGAAAAATCTGATTCTCCTTCTCTTGTTTCTGACACACACGTGGTGCCCCATGCTTCTCCAGGGACATCCCCACTCCCCAGAGAGTCTTTTTCCAGCTGACCGTGTCCGTGCTTGCTTGGCCAGCCGTTCCCGGTTCCCTCCCCTTGCTCCCTGCAAGGCCCTGAGCTGGCCGTGCTGCTCTGCAGAGCAAGGGCATTGTAGAGCCCTTGGGCCACGGGGTGACCCCACACTGGCTGTGCTGGGCAGGCTGGGAAGCAGAACCTTCCCACGGGTCTGTGAGCAATCAAAGGGCATTCCAGCTGTCTCAGGGAGCGTTCAGGGTTCTCACTGGATCCAGCCCAAGGCTCCTCATTGAAGGGGACGTGAATCACGCTCCAGTCTCCCTTCCCCATTCCTGCTGTGTCCCCACTGCCTCTCCTGGCATTGCAGAGCCCTCATTAGCCCTCATTAGCCTATCCATCCTTTGCTTTGACATTATTGTGGATCTCCATCCCGTGTGCACCCAACACAAGGCAAAGTGCCCCTGGAGACCTCTTGTGCTCTCCTGGTGCCTCCTGATACCTCCCTGAAGGACGTGAGTCTGTCAGCAGCCCTTCCACAGGGGAGACAGTCCCCAGCAGATGCCTCTTGACCACTCAGGATCTCCAGTGGCACTGGGCACTCACAGGTGCAGACTCAGCCCAGCCCTCATTCCCTTACACAACACCCCGTGCCCTCATGCCCTGAGCCCATGCAGCCCCCAAGCACAACAGCAAGGCCTTTTAGCCTGCAATTCCCCGAGCGTGTTCTGCACCCCAGTTTGGGAAACAAAGCCCAAGCTTCAGACGTGGCACTGAGGAAATCCCCTTTTATGACAGAGATGGCACAAAGGAGGTCACTGTAGCATGGTGAGAGACTCATTTACAGATGGTCTCTGGGTCAGACGGACTGGGTTCATCCTCTGGAGAAGCGGGACGAAAGCAAATATTTGTGTACAGACATGTTTATAACTGATACAATGACCAAGAGACAACTGTTGCCTGAGATAATTGTGAGATCACTTTTGAAGAGAGAGAGGTACCTCATTGCTGCTGAACTATCACTGGTAGCATCAGTTTCTTCAGGGCATCCTTGATCTCCTTGTTCCTCAGGCTGTAGATGAGGGGGTTCACTGCTGGAGGCACCACTGAGTACAGAACCGACACCACAAGATTGAGAGCTGGGGAGGAGATGGAGGGGGGCTTCAGGTGGGCAAAGATGGCAGTGCTGAAAAACAAGGAGACCACGGCCAGGTGAGGGAGGCATGTGGAAAAGGCTTTGTGCTGTCCCTGCTCAGAGGGGATCCTCAGCATGGCCCTGAAGATCTGCATGTAGGACACCACAATGAACACAAAACACCCAAAGACTAAACAGGCACTAGCCACAAGAAGCCCGACTTCCCTGAGGTAGGAGTCTGAGCAGGACATCCTGAGGATGTGGGGGATTTCACAGAAGAACTGGTCCACAGCATTGCCTTGGCAGAGGGGCAGTGAAAATGTATTGGCCGTGTGCAGCACAGCATTGAGAAACCCACTGCCCCAGGCAGCTGCTGCCATGTGGGCACAAGCTCTGCTGCCCAGGAGGGTCTCGTAGTGCAGGGGTTTGCAGATGGCAACGTAGCGGTCGTAGGCCATGATTGTTAAAAGGGAAATCTCTGCTCCAACCAAGAAGACAAACAGAAAGACTTGGGCAGCACATCCTGCATAGGAGATGGCCCTGGTGTCCCAGAGGGAGTTGGCCATGGCTTTAGTGACAGTGGTGGAGATGCAGCCCAGGTCGAGGAGGGAGAGGTTGAGGAGGAAGAAGTACATGGGGGTGTGGAGGCGGTGGTTGCAGGCCACAGCAGTGAAAATGAGGCCGTTTCCCAGGAGGGCAGCCAGGTAGATGCCCAGGAAGAGCCAGAAGGGCAAGAGCTGCAGCTCCAGCATATCTGTGAATGCCAGGAGGAGGAATTCAGTGATGGAGCTGTTGTTGGACATTTGCTGCCTCTGGGCATGAGGCACTGTCATAGGAGAAAAGGACAGTGATAAGTTAGGCGAGATGTCTCTGAGCATAATCAAAGCCATTTCCCATAGACCCTCCCCCTGTCCCACGCAGACACCATTTCCTTGTCCAGGAGACCTTCCTGCAGCTCCGTGGCTGGACTCTGGTTGGTGCTGGCCGAGTGTGCCGTGAGGAGCAGGGCCTCTGCCCGCTGGCTGCCGAGGAGTCAGCCCTGCTCTGCAGCAGTGGGTTCATGGGCACGGTGGAGGCAGGGCCAGTGCTGGTGTCAGACTTTGTCCGATGAAACTGCTGGAAATGCAGAAGGGCTTGTCAGCATCTGCACTCCCAGTGCTAAGGAACCGGGATGGTAAAGGCAGTTTAGGGGCTCTAGGACTTTTTACAGCTCCTCTCCCATTTCCCCTGGAGAGTATTCTTCCATGTCAGAAACCCTGAGCACTTCTGCTGGACTGAGGCAGAACAGAGCAAGTCCTGTGAGGCAAGAGGTTTGTCCATGGCTTAGTGCACAGCGAGGGGAGCTGGTCTCTCCCTCTGTCTAGTTCCCAGTTTCCCTGTGCTTGCACCTTTCTCAGATGGAGTGTGATCGCACTCCGATGTTACCCTGAAAAGCCACCAGACACTGCTGAGAGCAGAGGGATCCACTGCAGAGAATGAAATGTCTCACCCTTTCTCAAGGTCTCAGCACCCCACTTCTAGCCAAGGACACACGTGCCTCGTGTCACCAACCCAACAGCATTTCCTCAGTCATAGAGTCTCTGCATTCTTCATGGGGCTTTCAGATAAAACAGAGGTGTTAGGAGATCATCCTTGAAGGCAGCTCACAGCTTGGCAGGACACCTCAAGGAGATAGCCAAGTGCCCTAACGATGGCATCTCAGTAAGAGTCAGCTCATTTCCCAGCCCCACAGGCTGCATTGCCCACAGCCCCACAGGGGAGAGGAAAGCTGGGACGCTTCTTTTCATGGACACACCTGCAGGAAAGGCCCCACAACATCAGCCTGTGACTCTGCAGCTGAAACTCCCATCCCCAGAGAGCCTGACAGCAAGAAGGAAATAGCAATAACAGTAACACAGACCCGTGGAGAAAGAAGGCAAATACCAGTGAGGGTGGGGCTGTGAGAGGCCAGCGTAGAGGCAGCCAGGCACTCACGACAACGTTCCCCTTACCCAGCTGGGCACGCCCCCTCCCAGGCACCAACATTGCCGGGCAGCTGCTCTCAGCCCCTGTGCTCTGCAGAGGGAACGGGGCCCGTGGCTGGAGAGCTGCCCCACGGCTCTGCTGGAGCTCTGGCCGCAGAGGAGGTGGTTCACGCCTTGGAGCCCACGGCCCTGAGGGCAGAGGCTTTGCTGGGGGGGAGAGGAGGCGAGGGGGCTTGCTCAGAGGAAGGGGTCTGCGTTAGAGGGGATGATACAGAGTTTTCTGAATTCTCCCTCCCACAACATTTATTTTTATTTGTTTCCTCTCATTCCCAGATCATATCCCTGCTGCCTGGAGATTTTCCTCCTGGGAGGTGTTTCCCTGTGCCAGGTCTTTCTCTGTTGGTGCTCAGAGACCCCATCGCAACCTCTGTGCACTGACCCCGGCCCTACAGAAACCTGCCTGTTTGCAGGGCCCTGGCTGGGCACATGTCCCTGTTTGCAGGTGGAAAAGGGCAGGTCACAAAGACCCTGATGGGTCCCGTAAAGGTGATGCTGGTGCTGTCTGTAAGCAGAGGAGTGGCTGAAGGCACTTTAGGAGGCTCCTATAAGACTTACTGATCACTCCAAGTTGCAGCTCAGCAGTCTCAGTGACTTCTTCAAAGCTGACAGCTCCTTTTCCGCTTCTCCCTTTTCCACTGCTCCCCCACCCCAAATAGGAAAATGAAAACACACATTCAGGAAAGCTTCATCATCTTTATGGTGATCCCTGCCATGACCTTCTCCTTCAAACATCCCTTAGGAAATATTCTGGGGTTGAAGGGGATCTCTGAGCAGCCCTGACCCACGCAGCACCCTCTCGACAGCAGAAGGACCCTGCCTTGCCCTGACAAGGGTCACTCCTTCCACCCACAGCTTCTCCCCACAGCGCCGTGGGGAGCTCCCCGGGCAGGCTGAGTGCTGACCCTGGCAGGCAGCAGAGTCCCTGCCCCAGCACACAGCCCCTGGGGCGCAGGGACCCTGCTCTGAAGGACAGCCCTGGCCACCCCTGCCTGCACACCCGGCTTCACACCCTGCAGCCGTCCCTGGGAGAAGGGAAACGTCATGCCCTGTCCCTCTGACAGGGCAGCAGGGAAGCCCTGGTCTGGAGCATGTTCTTCTCCTCTACAGCAGAGATACTGTGACAGACATGCTGACAGACCCTGTAAACTGTGGGATGTACCAGCTTTAGGAGATCCCTGCAGCCAGAGGCTTACCGTGGCAAGGGCTGTGAAGATTTCTCCCCCAGTGAGCTCTCAGCATCTCCCACTCCCAACTGCCTTTAAGTGCTCTCTGCCTCGCTCCTCTGCCCTCGGGGCCTGCAGGCAGTGCCCCCAGCCCTGCTCCTGGGCAGAGCTGTCTCTCTGCAGCGCTGCCCGCTTGCCATCAGCTCCCTCCATCTCAGGAGCCTGGCCCAGCTCAGCAGCAGAGGACCAGCCCAAGGCAGCACTTTCTCTGCCCCCTCGGGGCTCCCTCCAGGTGTCCCTGGGGCTCCAGGGGAACCTGCTGGGAAACAGCCTGAAGCAATCCCTGATGTTCCCTCCCGCAGCTGGGACAGACACTTCTTTCCAGCTGTGGCATTTCTCCTATCAGAGACAGGGTTAGGCATGAGAATTGCCTTTCCTTGTCCCATCGATAGACAGGACACCCAGACAGTGACAGGGAGGGATCTCCCTTACCCCTGCTGAGGGATGGGATTCAGCTGAAGCATTCGAGGCATCCCATCCTGGATTTGAATTCCTGGGGCTAGAAGAAGACTCAGCTCCAGCTCCTGCACACCACAAACCCACAGGAGGTGGGAGTCCTCTGGCCTCAGTTCACGTGGGCACAAAAGAGGCACCTGCATGTGAGCTGCTTGTCTCAGCTCCCTTGCTAATTAATGGTGATTGAGGGAGCTGTTCAATGAGTGAACCGCAGGATGCCCCCTGTCCAGCTGGTGTCTGGGGCCTCTTGGGACAACTTTGCTCTGGTGCCAGGCCAACAAAGGTGATACTCACATGAATATGGTCCTTGCAAAAGAGGGGTGCTGATCAGGGATGTGAAAACCAGTGTCAGGCTTGGCTGTAGTGATAATGAAATAGTGGGAGAAGATTTTAGCCTCTTCAGGGGACTTTAGTGGTAGTCCCACGGGCAGCAGCACTCAAGGGCAACCGAGCTCAGTACCGCTGGTCTTTCAGGAAAGCATCTTCCAAGCACAAGATCGGTCCAGACCAATAAGCAGGAAAACAACCCAACATTTCAGGAGAACAGCTTTGCTAAGGAGCTCCAAGAAGCTCCATAGAAAAAAGGAAGCATTCAGGAGGTGGACGCAGGGACTCGAGGAGGAATTTAGAAATAGGGATGGCTTTAGAGGAGGATAATCACTTCTTCTGGCTGTGCTCCTGCTCATACAGCCCTGGATGCTGTTGGCTGCCTGCTGGCTCATGTTTTGCCTAATGAAACTCCAGGAGCACCAGGGCCATTTCCACAGAGCTGCTGCCCAGCCACGCAGCTCCTGGCCTCTGTCACTGCCGCCTGTCATTCCCCTGCTCAGTCCTTGGGTCGTTTCAGAAGAGGTATGCAAGATTTGCTTTTTGCTTTCTCCAGTCACGATGACCTTCCAAATGGTATTGGAGTAGACCCACTATGACATCAGCCTGGTCTCTCAACATCCTTGGATTCATCCCGTCAGGTCCAATGGACTATTAAGGGTTGACCTCACCTAAGTAACCCCTGACTTGATCTCCATCCACTGCTGGATTTGTCTGGGGTTCTGCCTTTTAGGCACATGGAACTGGGAAACCTCACTGGTGAAGACAAAGGCCAAGAGTACCTCACACCTATCTACACCTACTCTTCGCAAATTCAGCAGTGGCCACACATTATCTTCAATTCTTCTTTAACTGTTCCCGAAGTAGTGACAGCTCATCATGGTGCCCTTCAACTCCCTTGCAAGTGTCAACTCTGTGGGAGCTTTGGCTTTTCTAAAACCAACTGTCTCTCTTATTTCCTCCTTTGTTTTAATCCTTGCATCCACCTCTTGGATGCTTCCCTTTTCCTATGGAGCTTCCCCATGACTTTCCTGTTTCCCCAAGCTTCTCTCCTGAGACCTCTGCTTGTTTTCCTGACCACTGGTGTGCACAATCTCGTACTTGAAAGACCCTGTCCTTGAACACCAGCTGTACTGAGCTCTGCTGCCCTTCTGTGCTGCTCACATGGGCCTTCCCACTAGAAGTCGCAAGACTAGGCCAAAGTCCACTCCTCTGAGCTCTAGCATCTGCACTCTTCTCATCTGCACTCTTCTGTTCTCCTTCCCCTTGGGAGGTGAGACCCCACTATTGCATGGTCATGACAGCCAAGGCTGACACTGGTTGTCACATCCATGTCCAGCTCTTCCTTCTTTGAGAGTAACAGATGCAGATGAGGGTCACCATTGTTGGCCAATCTGGCAGCTGTGCTATAAAGACCTGTGTCCCAAGCTGTGCCTTGACCAAGACCCTCCAGAAGCCTCCAGGACTGTTTGCCTGCTGTTGTGGTCCCCTTCCAGGGAATGCCAGGGTAATTAAAGTCTGGGAGGGGCCTTAAATGGGTTCTTTGTCTCCCACCACAATGTCACCCTTACCAGCCTCTCCTCTGACCCTCACCCACAAGGGCTCACCCAACATGTTCATCCCATAGAGGAGCTCCACACATCCAAGCAGCTCCTTCACACTGAGGACACCTCCCTCCTGAGCTTTCTGGCCTCCTGATCACCCTGTACCCACCCATCACAGTACCCCAGTCTTCTGATCTGTCCCAACATGCCTCAGCTGTTACTCCCTCAAAGTGGAATGAAGAGACTGGTCACACAGCCCCAGCTCCTCCTGCCTGTGCCCCAGGCTGAAGGCATCAGTGCATGTCTGGGCTGCAGCACCTCAGCTGTGGCACGTTTGGGCTGAGAACAGACTTGCAACAAGGAAACCTGCTACCAAGAACCCAAGACCTCCGTTGTGCAAAGGCTTTGCTTCAGAGCAGAGACGTGCTGGGTGGATGGCAGAAGGCAGTGTGAAGAAGAAATGAGGTGCCCACAAAGAGAGCAAACCCTGATCTCTCCCAGGCCAAAAGAGAAACAGAGCTGGGCTGTGCAGTCTGAGCAGGAGAGGGGTTTGCTGTCCGCTGTGTCTCTGCAGCCCTGAGGGCCTGTGGTTGAGCTGAAGCTGATCTCAGAAAGGAAGAGATGATGTTGAAAATATCCTTGGTGTGGACATCCTGTGATTCAGGCACAGTGTGAGAATCATTGGCCTGATCCATGATTGTATCATCGAGGGGATGGTTAAACACCGCGGGAGAGAAGTACCAGCAGAGTTGGAGAGGGAATGCACACATGTGCATGGACCTTGGTGTGATGTGCTTGGTATTCATGCACTGCCCGGCATCTACTGGTTAGAGAAGGGACAGACCTTGCGTCACTGCAGGGGTGGGATTCAGTCACTGGCCCAAAGGCACCGACTCTGTCGGAGATGCCCTGGGTGGTGCCTGTCCCACAACGAGCCTGAATGGGGATGGGGTTCCTGTACAGGACCTGTGCTGTCCATGTCAGGGGCATGCAGCTGTGCTGGAGAGCCCTGGCACTTCCCGTAGCACTACAGGCCTGTATTTGTAAATTAAATTCAGATTCAGCTGCCCTGCATTAGGTTGGGCAATGAAGGGATGCACATGGGCAACTGCCGTTATACTCTGAAGGACATGGAGAAAATACAGGTGATTGGGAAGAGAAAGAGAGAGACTTGGCTCTCCCTGTGCCACAGGACTCCACTTGCTCAGCTGGACACCTCTCGAGGCTACCCTGGACATGAGGAATAGTTACAGATTCAGTTGTCCTGCGTGTGGGCACCTTTGGTCATTTAAGTTGGCCAAAGGCATTTCCCACCAGCCTCCAAGGAGATGCCCCCAGACGCTGCCCTGTCTCTGTGAACTGCTCCCTTAGAGCTTGCAGTTACCAGCATGCATCTTGGTCACCTCTGGCACCAACTATGTCACCAGGTGCCTGTGTCTGAACATCTTACTCCTGCCCTGCATCTCCATTCATTAGCCCAGGAGCTGAGACAAGGAGCTCACAGGGGGGCAGGGCGTGGGTAAAGGTTGCTGGAGAGAAAAACCAGCAATTTGAAAGTGTAGGCACATGCGTGGAGACCCCAGTGTGATGTGCTTCCTAGTCATGGACTGCCCTACATCTACTGGCTAGAGAAGGGACAGACTTTGCCACATGGCAGAGGTGGCAATCAGTTTCTTGCCCAAAGGCACCGACTCTGTCTGCAATGCTGCCTGGGGTGTCTGACACACACTCGCTCTGAATGGGGATGGCTTTCCTGGACAGGACCATGGCTGTCCCTGCCAAATGCACGGAGCTGTGTGTGAGAGCCTTGGCACCTCATGGAACTCTACAGGCCTGTATTTGTCCTTAAATGGAATAACTGCCCTGCATTTTATTAGGCGATGTGAGAATGTTCTTGACACAACCATCATTATAGGCAATGGAGATCTAGTAAACCTGGCTGATGAAAAGACAGAGGGAAACTGAGCTCTCCCTATGCTACAGGACTCCATTTCATCAGATGAATCCCTGCATAGGCTGTCCAGAACATAACAAATAGCGACGCGTTCTGTCGTCCTAAAAGTGGGCCTCTGACGTCATGTCATTTGGCCAAAGAGATTCCCCACCAGCGTCCAAGAAGATCCCCCCCAGGTGCTGCCCTCAGCATTGCTCCACTAGAGCTTGCAGCTAGCTCCACGTACCTTGGGCCACCTCTGGAACTTCAGATGGCACCAGGTCTTTGCACCTGAAGACATCAGTCCTGGCCTCCATCTCCAGTAATTAGCAGGGGAGCTGAGACAAGGAGCTCACATGCAGGTGTCTATTGTGTGCACACCTGAACTGAGGCCAGAGGAATCCCACCTCCTGGGGGTTTGTGCTGTGCATGGGGGGCAGCTGAGGACTACAGACATGGAATGGGGGCTGAATCCCTGCCCACAGCAAGTGTAAAAGAAATCATTCCCTGTCCCTGTCTGGCTGTCCTGTCTGATGATGGGACAAAGAGAAGGAGATTCTAGGACCTAACTCTGTCTCTGATAGGAGAAATGCCACAGCTGGAAAGAAGTGTCTCTCCCCAGCTGCGGGAGGGAACATCAGGGATTGCTTCAGGCTGTTTCCCAGCAGGTTCCCCTGGAGCCCCAGGGACACCTGGAGGGAGCCCCGAGGGGGCCGAGAAAGTGCTGCCTTGGGCTGGGCCTCTGCTGCTGAGCTGGGCCAGGCTCCTGGGACGGAGGGAGCTGATGGCAAGCGGGAAGCGCTGCAGAGAGACAGCTCTGCCCAGGAGCAGCTCCTCTGCAAAGCGCAGCAGGGCTGAGGGCACTGCCTGCAGGCCCCGAGGGGAGAGGAGCGAGGCAGAGAGAGCTTAAAGGCAGCCTGGGGTGGGAGGGTGCTGGGAGCTCACTGGGGGAGAAATCTTCACAGCCCTTGACATGGTAAGCCTGTGGCTGCAGGGCATTGAATCTGCAGTTGCAGGAGGGATCTCCAAAAGCTGGTACATCCCACAGTCCATGGGATCTGTAAGTACAACTCTCACAGTTTCTCTAGTGTGGAGGAGAGGGATTTCTTGTGGAGCTTCTTCCTGGCTGTACCATCAGAGGGACAGGGCATGAGGGGTCTCTTGGGTGCAGTACAATCCACACAGGTTTCCTGGAGTGGCCTCCTAAAGCTGGCACAGCCCATGTCTAATATGATCTGTCAGGAAGGAGCTCAAGGCTCCTTTGGTTTTGAGGAGGACATACTCCAGAGCTGGGCTTCCCTGCTACCCTGTCAGAGGGACAGGGCATGACGGCTGCCTTCTCCCAGGGACGGCTGCAGGGTGTGAAGGTGGGTGTGCAGGCAGGGGTGCCCAGGGCTGTCCTTCAGAGCAGGGTCCCTGCGCCCCAGGGGCTGTGTGCTGGGGCAAGGACTCTGCTGCCTGCCAGGGTCAGCACTCAGCCTGCCCGGGGAGCTCCCCACGGCGCTGCGGGGAGAAGCTGTGGGTGGAAGGAGAGACCCCCATCAGGGCAGGGTCCTTCTGCTGTCGAGAGGGTGCTGGGTGGGTCAGGGCTGCTCACAGCTCCACATCACCCCCAGGACATTGGCAGAGGCAGCATTTCAAGGGAAAAGTCAAGGCAGGGGCCACCTTAAGGATGAAGACCTTTCCGTGCTCTGTGCTCTCAGCTTTCTCCTAAGGGGAAAGAGAAAGGAGCTGTCAAGTTTGAATAAGTCGCTGAACTGTTACACTGAGGGATCAGCAGATCTGCCAGAAACCTCATCAAGTGCCTTCACCCACTCCTCTACCTACAGACAGCACCAGCACCACCTTTGCTTGCAGCATCAGGGTTTATCTGATCTACTCCTTAGGACCCGCAGACAGGGAGATGCTTCTGGGCAGTGCCCCGCTGCCAGGAGGGGTCTGCAGGGCAGAGCTGAGCACACAGCGGGTGGGGTGGGGTCTGGGAGCAGTGACAGGGGGGAGATGTGGGGACAGAGAAGCAGCTCCCAGCAGAGACAGCCCCAGGGAGCAGAGAGCCCTTCTACCCTTCTGCATCCCTCTCTGCTCAGCTGCACAGGGAAAGAGAGAAGAGTCTGGAGAAAGGGGCTTTGAACCCGGACTCTTCCACACCCACAAAAGCCCATTTTCTTCTTCAAGTACGTTGTTAGTGAGATCATGCTCCGACAGAGAGAGGTGTAAGCACAGGACACCTGCGTGGTGAGCAGCAGGTCACTCGTGGGCAGACCAGCTCTCCTGGCTCTGCACTAGGGCACAGGGAGCCCTTTTGTCCTCAGGGCTCACCAGGGTTCAGGCTAAAAGCAAAGCGAAAGAGAGGGATTTCTGCCCCTTCAGAGCAAGTGCCCTCAGTCAGCAGCTCAAACCTGAGCTCACAAAAAGGAGCTGAATGAAATTCTGCCCAAGAAAGAGAAGTCATTGTAGGGGATATCTATGGGAAATGGCAAAGACTGGCTCAGAGAAGTCTGCCCTCACTTGTCAATGTCTTCTCCTCTTTCAACAGTGCCCCATGCTCAGAGTGAACAAATGTCCAACAGCAGCTCCATCACCCACCTCCTCCTCCTGGCATTTGCAGACACACGGGAGCTGCAGCTCTTGACCTTCTGGCTCTTCTTGGGCATCTACCTGGCTGCCCTCCTGGGCAACAGCCTCATCATCACTGCCATAGCCTGTGACCACCGCCTCCACACCCCCATGTACTTCTTCCTCCTCAACCTCTCCCTCCTCGACCTGGCCTCCATCTCCACCACTGTTCCCAAAGCCATGGCCAACTCCCTCTGGGACACCAGGGCCATCTCCTACTCGGGATGTGCTTCACAGCTATTTTTTTTCTTTTTCTGTGCAACAGCAGAGTTTTTTCTTCTGACTGTCATGGCCTACGACCGCTACGTTGCCATCTGCAAACCCCTGCACTACGGGACCCTCCTGGGCAGCAGAGCTTGTGTCCACATGGCAGCAGCTGCCTGGGGCAGTGGGTTTCTCAATGCTGTGCTGCACACGGCCAATACATTTTCACTGCCCCTCTGCCAAGGCAATGCCCTGGACCAGTTCTTCTGTGAAATCCCCCAGATCCTCAAGCTCTCCTGCTCACATGCCTACCTCAGGGAAGCTGGGCTTATTGTGGTTAGTTCCTGTTTAGTCCTCAGTTGTTTTGTTTTCATTGTGGTGTCCTATGTGCTGATCTTCAGGGCCGTGCTGAGGATCCCCTCTGAGCAGGGACGCCACAAAGCCTTTTCCACCTGCCTCCCTCACCTGGCCGTGGTCTCCCTGTTTTTGAGCACTGCAGTCTTTGCCCACCTGAAGCCCCCCTCCATCTCCTCCCCAGTTCTTGACCTAGTGGTGGCTGTGCTGTACTCGGTGATGCCTCCAGCAGTGAACCCCCTCATCTACAGCATGAGGAACCAGGAGCTCAAGGGTGCCCTATGGAAACTGGCCCAATGGACGCTGTTTCACTGACAATAACATGCCTCCTCTTTCGTCCACATTTCCCGGAGTTTATCTTGGGCCAGGAGGCTGTTGTTTTCCCATGTGATAATCCTACTTATGGATATTTTTCTGGGTTTATACAGCTTCTCTTGAGGTTTGATCCAGTTGTGTCTGACCCTTGCACAACACTGTGTCAGATGTGGCGTGTCCAGTAGCAGGTCTTCAATAAAAAGGCATCTCCAAAGGGCAGTGCCTGAAGGCTGGGCTCTTCCTCCAAAGCTATTGCCAAGAAAATGACTAAGGAATTGGTCTTTTGAAGAGACTTTTCTCCTTGTGTTCTCCCTGTGATTGGGGTAACGCTCATGGTACCATTTTGTTCCACTGGACCGAAAATTCTGGGTTTAAAGGCTCTCTTCTTGGTGTCCAGTGGCAGTGGAGATGGTTCATGAGCTCCCAACGACCTCCTCAGGCTGCTTCCCATATGACAGCTCTGATGGCATACACAAGTCTGTCAAAAATGAATTTGGAGGGATTTGAATGAGAGGATGGGGACTCGCCATGTGCCCTGTGTGCAGGGTGAGGGCACACAGCAGGGTGCTCACAGGGCAGAGTCAGGCGTCATGGTGAAGGAAGCAAGGCCCCAAAGGTACAAAAGAGAGTGGCAGGGTCTGTGCCATGTTTCCTGGACACCCTGGGGAAGCTGCCCCAGGGAAGTTGTCCCAGGTGAGTCCCACACACCGTTCATTTCCATCTCTGGGCATACGCCCCAGCCCTGAGGAGGGACCTTTGCTGCATGGGCACCCCCGTTCTCTGGACCTCCATGATATTCAACTCCACCACCATTATTAATAAAAAGGAAACCAGTTTCCTGCTGACACTCATTACACACCAAGTCCCACAGCTCTTGCCACAGCTGGACTCCCAGCCAAGCCCCTTCTCAGACACCTCCAGCTAGATCAGGTGCTCATGGCCTTGTCTCAACTAATATTGACAAGTCCATGGATTGAGATCCCACCAACTGGCCTGGTCCTTGCTCCAGTGTTTGGCTCTGAGGGATTTCTCAAACCCCCAGCTCTCTCAGCCTCTCCTTGTCCATAAGGTGCTGTGGGCCCCAACCATCCTTCTGGCCTCTGCAGGACTCGCTCCACTCTGTCAGGGTCTTCCTGGTGCTGGGGAGCCCCTTATTGGATGCAGCAGTCCTGGTGTGGTCCTGTGGTGGGTTAACTTTGACCAGCAGACAGACACCAAGCCAGCTGCTCAGTCACAACCCCAACTCAACAGGACAAAGCGACAAAATAAGATGGAATAGCTCATGGGTCAACATAAAGACAGGGAGATCACTTACTAATTACTGTTGCGGGCAAAAAGAGTTGACTTGGGGAAGCTCAATTTAGTTTATCGCCAATTGAAATAGATTTGGGTAGTGAGAAACTATGACAAAAATATTAAAGGCCATTTCCCCACGCCACTCCTTTTTCCCAGGTTCAAAGTACTCCACTGTTCCCAATACATCTGTCCTGGTTTAGCCCCAGCCGGAGGCTGAGCCACGCGGTCGCTCGCTCACCCCTCCCCTCCCGGTGGGACAGGGAGAGAACTGGGACAAAGAAAGGCAAAACTCGTGGGTTAACAACAACAACAGTTTAACCGAACAACAAAGGGAAAGAAAACAAACAAACGAGAAACCCCAACAATAACAACAACAGCGTGTACTTAGCGGTGCTTCCCGTACAGGTCGCTCCCCACCCGCACCGGAGCAGCGATCCCCCCCTTCCGGTCGACCCCCTCTAAATAGTGAGCGTGACAGTCACATGGTATAGAATAGACCCCGGCCAGATTCTGGCGAAAATTAACCCGATCCCAGCCGCAACCAGGACATTATCCACCCCTTATTCTATACCATATATGTCATGCTCAGATCCTACACTTTCCAATTAATCACCACCACTTTTCCTGTTATATATATAGATAGATATACACACAGAGACATCATTCCCTTAGTCTATGGACCATCCCTTTGAAGTGTCCATTGAGTTCATTTAGTCCATGACTTTAGGCTCCATCTGTCAGAATAGTCTCTTGGGGCAGGAGAAATGATGTGGAGTTTGCTCAGTCGGCGAAACAGGGCTGGGTCTCGGCGTGGTGCGGCAGGTGACACTGGACGCTGTGGGAGGATGGTGTGTCATGTTGGATTGTTGCATCTGGAGCTTGCAGTCACGGTATCTGGCTCGGCTGCTGCATCATGTCCATGGTCTGTGGGTTGAAGATGTCGATCTCTTGAGGAAGTTGATGGGCGCCAGCTGCTAAAGCCAGTTCTGCTTCCATTACCGCTGCACTTTGCTCAGTTTTATCAATAGTTCATTCTTTATTAATTTGGGTAATTCTTGCTATAATATCATCGATTTGGCTTATAGCAACTGTGATAGAGATGACATACAGTGACAGGGTTATATAGCAATTAACATCAAACAGTTTCATTCATTGACTATTCTCACCCAAAATCAAATCCCCTCGAGGGACACATCGGACTTCCCCATCCTTTCGCATCACCCACCAAGTGCACCCAGGTCCTTGAGCAAAAACAATCCCACGGATAGGTTTGCCTTTGCCTGAGGCAGGAGTAACCCAGACTGTCTTCCCTAACATATTCTTCATGGGCACTACAGGAACTTTATCCCCTTCTACAGTATGTAAAGGCTTTGACTGGGCAGGACCAGCTCGATTGGTAGATCCTCTAGTGTTAACTAACCAGGTGGCTTTTGCTAAATGTGTATCCCAATGTTGGAAGGTCCCACTACCCATTGCTCTGAGTGTCGTTTTCAGTAGTCCATTGTATCGTTCAATTTTCCCAGAGGCTGGTGCATGATAGGGGATGTGATACACCCACTCAATGCCATGCTCTTTGGCCCAGGTGTCTATGAGGTTGTTTCGGAAATGAGTCCCGTTGTGTGACTCAATCCTTTCTGGGGTGCCATGTCGCCATAAGACTTGCTTTTCAAGGCCCAGGATGGTGTTCCGGGTGATGGCGTGGGACACGGGATATGTTTCCAGCCATCCGGTGGTTGCTTCCACCATTGTGAGCATATGGTGCTTGCCTTGGCGGGTCTGTGGGAGTGGGATAGAATCAATCTGCCAGGCCTCCCCATATTTCTATTTCAGCCATCGTCCTCCATACCAGAGAGGCTTTGACCGCTTGGCTTGCTTGATCGCAGCGCATGTTTCACACTCATGGATAACCTGTGCGATAGTGTCTATGGCCAAGTCCACCCCTCGATCATGAGCCCTTCTATATGTTGCATCTCTTCCGTGATGGCCTGAGGTGTCATGGGCCCACCGAGCTAGGAATAATTCACATTTATGTTGCCAGTCCAGATCCACCTGCACCACTTCAATCCCAGCAGCCTGATCCACCTGCTGGTTGTTTTGATGTTCCTCAGTGGCCCCACTCTTAGGTACGTGGGCATCTACGTGGCATACTTTTAGAACCAGCTTCTCTAGCTGGGCAGCAATATCTTGCCACAATTTGGCAGCCCACATGGGTTTGCCTCTGTGCTGCCAGTTGCTCTGCTTCCATTGCTGTAACCACCCCCACAGAGCATTCGCCACCATCCAGGAGTCGGGAGAGAGATAGAGCACTGGCCACTTCTCTCGCTCAGCAATATCTAAAGCCAGCTGGATGGCTTTCACCTCTGCAAACTGACTCCATTCACCTTGTCCTTCAGTGGCTTCTGTGACTTGTCGTGTAGGACTCCACACAGCAGCTTTCCACCTTCGATGCTTTCCCACAATACGACAGGACCCATCAGTGAACAGGGCATATTCCTTCACATTTTCTGGTAGTTCATTATATGGTAGGGCCTCTTCAGCATGTGTCACCTCTTCCTCTGCCGACACTCAAAAATCTTTGCCTTCTGGCCATTCCGTGATCACTTCCAGGATTCCTGGGCGACTGGGGTTTCCTATTCGAGCTCGTTGTGTGATCAGCGCGACCCACTTACTCCATGTAGCATCAGTGGCATCATGTGTAGAGGGGACTCTCCCTTTGAACATCCAGCCCAGCACCGGCAGTCGGGGTGCCAGGAGGAGCTGGGCTTCAGTACCAACCACCTCCGAAGCAGCTCGAACCCCTTCATATGCTGCCAAAATCTCTTTTTCAGTTGGAGTAGAGTGGGCCTCAGATCCTCTGTATCCCCGGCTCCAAAACCCCAGGGGTCGACCTCGAGTCTCCCCTGGTGCTTTCTGCCAGAGGCTCCAGGTAGGGCCGTTCTCCCCGGCTGTGGTGTAGAGCACATTTTTAACATCCTGCCGTGCCCGGACTGGCCCAAGGGCTACTGCATGAACTATCTCCTGTTTAATTTGTTCAAAGGCTTGTTGTTGCTCAGGGCCCCATGTGAAATCATTCTTCTTTTGGGTCACGTGATAGAGAGGACTTACAATGAAACTGTAATTGGGAATATGCATTCTCCAGAAACCCACAACGCCTAAGAAAGCTTGGGTCTCCTTTTTGTTAGCTGGTGGAGACATAGCTGCTATTTTGTTGATCACATCTGTCGGGATCTGACGACGTCCATCTTGCCATTTTATTCCTAGGAACTGGATCTCCTGTGCAGGTCCTTTGACCTTACCTCGTTTCATGGCAAAGCCAGCTCTCAGAAGAATTTGGATTATTTTTTCCCCTTTCTCAAAAACCTCTTTTGCTGTGTTGCCCCACATGATGATGTCATCGATGTATTGCAGGTGTTCTGGAGCTCCACCCTTTTCCAGTGCAGTCTGGATCAGCCCATGGCAAATGGTGGGGCTGTGTTTCCACCCCTGGGGCAGTCGATTCCAGGGGTACTGGATGCCCCTCCAAGTGAAAGCAAACTGTGGCCTGCACTCTGCTGCCAAAGGGATGGAGAAGAACACATTGGCAATATCAGTGGTGGCATACCACTTGGCTGCCTTGGACTCCAGTTTGTACTGAAGTTCTAGCATGTCTGGCACGGCAGCGCTCAGTGGTGGCGTGACTTCATTCAGGCCACGATAGTCCACTGTTAATCTCCATTCCCCATTAGATTTCCGCACTGGTCATATAGGACTATTAAAGGGTGAGCGAGTCTTGCTGATCACTCCCTGGCTTTCCAGTTGACGAATCAGTTTATGGATGGGGGTCAGGGAGTCTCG
Organism: Phoenicopterus ruber ruber; assembly: GCA_009819775.1. Classification (NCBI taxonomy): domain Eukaryota; kingdom Metazoa; phylum Chordata; class Aves; order Phoenicopteriformes; family Phoenicopteridae; genus Phoenicopterus; species Phoenicopterus ruber. Next base: position 606,690 of record WNMK01000048.1, on the reverse strand, counting down.
GTTGGTGCGATATTGCCGTCGGTGCACCGTTGTGGTAGCAATTGGTACCTGTTGCTCTTTGACCCTCAGCAACCCCACAACGGAAGGATCCTCTGAGAGACCAGGCAAGGTGGACAGCTGCTTAATGTCCTCTGTCTCTACAGCAGCTACACCAAAAGCCCACCGGTACCCTTTTGGGTCCTTAAAATACCCCCTCCTGAGGTAGTCTATGCCAAGGATGACTGGAGCATCCGGGCCAGTCACAATGGGGTGCTTTTGCCACCTGTTCCCAGTTAGGCTCACTTCGGCCTCCAATAAAGTTAACTCTTGGGACCCCCCTGTTACTCCAGAAATAGAAATGCGTTTGGCCCCTCTATAGTTCAATGGCATTAGGGTGCACTGGGCACCAATGTCCACTAGAGCCTTGTACTTCTGGGGGCCTGGTGTGCCAGGCCATCGAATCCACACAGTCCAGTAAATTCGGTTGTCCCTCTCCTCCACCTGGCTGGAGGCAGGGCCCCTCTAATTCTGATTATAATACCCGCTGTCAACCAATGGGTTCATGTGGGACACATGGGGTCGAATCTCATCTCTGTTTCTCATTTCTTGTAAGTACGAATCAGAAGCCCTTCTACCCCATCTGGGGAACTGCCCACTGGAGACTGGAGCAGCAATTTTCCTGGAAGAACCCTTATTTGTAGCTGTTTTCTTTTTCAACTCACGTACCCTCACCTCTAGCGTTGAGGTGGGTTTCCCATCCCACTTTCTCATGTCCTCTCCATGGTCACGGAGGTAAAACCACAGGGTACCTCGCCGCATGTACCATCTCTCTTGAGCAGGGGAAAATTTTCTCCTAACAGCTGAGATACTGGTCTGTACAGGTGGCAAGTAGGACCTATCCTCTTTGAGTTGCCAAAATTCCCGGCACATTCTTTCGGCCAGTTTTTCCACAGCCGAGACACAGGCCTGTAAGGAGAAAGAGATATTGTCTTCATACTGTTGGAGTTGGTTAGCCACTGCACGCCCCGGTGGTGCCTCATCGTCTTTCCAACCCATTGTTGCCAATGAGTTGGCATACGATGATGGTGCACTATGTAAAAACTTCCGCCACATGGGTCGGGTACATTGGACCTCATCTGGATCTACGGGTGTCTGCGGGTCATCCAGGTCATGATAAATCAATTCCCACACAGCTAATTCCCTCAGAAACTGAATACCTCCCTCCATACTGGTCCACTTCTTTGGGTGGCATAGAATATCTTCCTTAAAGAAATACCTGTCCCTCACACCTGACAGGAGTCTCCTCCACAGACTGCGGGCTTCTGCCTCTCTTCCAATTGCCCTGTCAATGGCCGCTTCCTTAGACAAGAATCCCAGCTGCCTGGCTTCCCTGCCCTCTAGTTCCAGGCTACTGGCCCCGTTGTCCCAGCATCGGAGCAGCCAGGTGACAAGCTGCTCACCTTGATTACGGCTGTAATCTTTTCGGATATCTCGCAGCTCAGTCAGGGATAGGGGTCGGGTAATTATCTCTGCTTCTGCCTCTCCCTGTTCCTGTGATGTCCCTGGTTCATCCTCATCTTTCGGGATGAGAGCTGATTTCTTGGTGCTTCTCTTCTTTTGTATAGGGGCGACTGATAACGGCACGGGTGGATCTGCAGCACCTGTCACAGCAGCCACGGTGCTCAGAGCTGGGGCTTGAACAGCCGCGGTGCCCACGGCAGGGACTGGGGCAGCAGCGATGCCCACAGCAGGGGGTGGAACGGCCGCGGGGGTGGAGCAGCTGCAGCCCCACGGCCCGTAGCAGCGATTGGGGCAACCGCGATGCCCGCGGCGGGGGGTGGAGCAGCCGCGGTGCCTGCAACAGGGAGTGGAACGGCCGCGGGGGTGGAGCAGCTGCAGCCCCACGGCCCGTAGCAGCGATTGGGGCAACCGCGATGCCCGCGGCGGGGGGTGGAGCAGCCGCGGTGCCTGCAACAGGGAGCGGGACGGCCGCGATGCCACTAACGAGAGTTGGGGCAGCAGCGGTGGCCGCGGCGGGGGGTGTAGCAGCGGCGGCGGGGGCTGGGACAGCCGCAACACCCGTAACAAGGGCTGGGACGGCCGCGGTGCCCGTAGCAAGGGGTGGGGCAGCGGCGATACTGGTGGCGGGGGGTGGCACAGCCGCGGTGTGGGCTGGAGCAGCCACGATGCCCATAGCAGGGGGTGGAGCAGCCGCAGTGGCCGTGGCGGGGGCTGGAGCAGCTGCGGCGGGGGGTGGAGCGGCCGCAGCGGCCGGAGCGGGGGGTAGAGCGGCTGCGGTGCCCATGGCGGGGGGTGGAGCGGCCATGGTGGGGGGTGGCGCAGCCGCAGCGGCCAGAGCAGGGCGTGGAGCAGCCGCGGTGCCCAGGGCGGGGGGTGCAGCGGCTGCAGCGCCCATGGCGGGGGGTGGCGCGGCCGCGGGGGCCGCAGCGGGGGCTGGGACAGGCGCGGGGGCCCTGGCGGGACCTGGGGCGGCCGTGGTGCCTGCGGCGGGGGCCGGGGCCGGGGCAGCCGCGGTGCCCATGTGGCGAGGAGCGGAGCAGCCCCGGTGCCCATAGCAGAGCGTGGGGCGGCCGCGGCGCCCGTGGCAGGGGACGGTGCGGCCGCGGGGGCTGTAGCAGGGAACTGGGGTGGCCCTGCGGCTACGCCTGCACTGATTTCTGACCTTAAGCAAGATTTGACACAAATGTTACTCCTACTGATAGGAGCACCAATCCTGTCTGAACATCCCAGAGGTATTCCAAGTTTTCAGAAACTCCCGTAACTAACCAGGAGGGCAACGAGAAATCAAAGGATTTTTACCCAGGAGGGGAAAGAGAAAGCGAAGGGGGACGTTTCCCCCTGGTGACCCCCCGGGAAGGAAAAACTAAAGGAATAATTACTGATAGTCCCCACCAGATTGCTCCCGAAGTACGAAGCTGTAACCGTTGCTGCCGCCCCGTTCTGCACATCGCCCCCCCTGCCATCGTATATGAATACAGATATAAACTGGTCTAAACACCAATGATTGTATCACGCCATAAACCAGTGCTAAACTACACACTGAAGCAATAATCTTAATCCAATGCCCAGACATAACAAACCACACATAAATACTGATAAACAGCATAAACAGCAAGTTAGGTGCTGCGTGGTACAAATGTGAGAACAACTCTCTAAGGAAATAAATGAACATTGTGACCAGCGACAATTAAAGTAATACAATGGATGTTTATAACAAATTGTTTTAACACACTCTGGTCAAATCTGTTGTTATCTCAACCCTTAGAGCCTGACTGGGGGCTTTAAACCCTGGACCCTCAATCTGATGCTCTCTTGGCTGAGCTGGCCGGACCCCTCTCGTGCCCCACGTTGGGCGCCAAAAAGGACTGTCATGGTTTAACCCCAAATTGTAACCCAATACCACGCAGCCGCTCTCTCACTCCCCCCCTCCCCGATGGGGTGGGGAGGAGAATCGGAGAGAAAGGAAAACTCGCGGGTTGAGATAAAAACAGCTCACCAGGACAGCAAAGGAAAAATATAAAAATATATTAATAATAATAATAATATATATAAGGATAATGGAATATATAAAACAAACGCTGCACAATTTCTCACCACCCGATGACTGATACAGCCCGTCCCGAGCAGCAGGCAGGGAGCAGGGGTATCCCCCCCAGCTATCCCAGAACAGCAAGTTCCAGAGAGAGCAGGCGAGGGAACAAACAGATGAATGAGCGAATGAAAGGGCCCGAACAAATGAAAAAAACCCAAGAAAAGCAGGGAACAAAAAAAACCAACCAGAAGGGAAGCTTAAGGGAAGTGGCCCACCAGCTGACCCTCACTTATACTGGGCATGCCATCTATGGTATGGAATACTCTCTTTGGCCAGTTTAGATGAACTATTCTGGCTCTACCCCTCCCAGGTTTTTGCACCTGCACATTAGCAAAACCTGGGAAAATGCAAAATGTCCTTGGTCATTCAGCAGCCACCAGCAACATCAGTGTGCTATCACCGTTCTTCTCACACTAAATCCAAAACACAATAGCTGCTGGATACAAAAATAGCTCCATTCTGGCCAACCAGGACAGTCAGCCGCAACAAAACTAAGCCTCAACAGCAGTGGTATGAACACAAGCAATTACCTCTAAGTACGCTTATCCGAGGGAAAAAAAGCAGAGGCCTAAGTTAAGATAAACTCCGGGCACTCAGCAGAGAAGATGCAGTTTATTGTCGATGGTGAAAGACTGATTGGATCAGTTTTCTCAGGGCCTCATTGAGGTCCTTGTTCCTCAGGCTGTAGATGAGGGGGTTCACTGCTGGAGGCACCACTGAGTACAGAACTGCCACCACCAGATCCAGGGATGGGGAGGAGACGGAGGGGGACTTCAGGTGGGCAGAAACTGAGGTGCTGACAAGGAGGGAGACCACGGCCAGGTGAGGGAGGCACATGGAAAAGGCTTTGTGCCGTCCCTGCTCAGAGGGGATCCTCAGCACGGCCCTGAAGATCTGCACATAGGACACTACGATGAACACAAAACAGCCAAAGACTAAGCAGGCACTACCCACAATAAGCCCAACTTCCATGAGGTAGTCTGAGTCTGAGCAGGAGAGCTTGAGGATGTGGGGGATTTCACAGAAGAACTGGTCCAAGTCATTGCCCTGGCAGAGGGGGATTGAAAATATATTGGCAGTGTGGAGAAGAGCATGGAGAAACCCACTGCCCCAGGCAGCTGCTGCCATGTGGACACAAGCTCTGCTGCCCAGGAGGCTTCCGTAGTGCAGGGGTTTGCAGATGGCCATGTAGCGGTCGTAGGCCATGATGGTGAGGAGAGAATACTCTGCTGCGATCAAGAAGAGAAAAAAAAATAGCTGGGCAGCACATCCTTGGTAGGAGATGGCCCTGGTGTCCCAGAGGGAATTGGCCATAGATTTGGGGACAGTGGTAGAGATGGAGCCCAGGTCGAGGAGGGAGAGGTTGAGGAGGAAGAAGTACATGGGGGTGTGGAGGTGGTGGTCGCAGGCTATGGCAGTGATGATGAGGCCGTTGCCCAGGAGGGCAGCCAGGTAGATGCCCAGGAAGAGCCAGAAGGTCAAGAGCTGCAGCTCCCGTGTGTCTGCGAATGCCAGGAGGAGGAACTCGGTGATGGAGCTGCCATTGGACATTTGCTTCCACTCAGCATGGAGCACTGTGCAAAAAGAAAAAGACAGTGACAAGTTAGGGTAGACTTCTCTGAGCAAAGTCAAAGCCCTTTCTCCTAGACCTGCACCCACCGCCACACGCCACTCCCTTTTCCTTTTCCAGGAGACCTTCCTGCAGCTCCGTGGCTGGACTCTGGTTGGTGCTGGCCGAGTGTGCCGTGAGGAGCAGGGCCTCTGCCCGCTGGCTGCCAAGGAGTCAGCCCTGCTCTGCAGCAGTGGGTTCGAGGGCAGGGGGGGGCAGGGCAGTCTTGGTGTTTGACTTTGTCAGACAAAACTGCTCGTAACGCAGAAGGGCTTGTCAGCATCTGCTCTCCCAGTGCTAAGGAACGGGGATGGCAGGAGGCAGTTTGAGAGGGCTTTCTGCTGCTCTCAGGGAGAACAGGGTGAGCCCTGCGAGGCAAGAGGATTGCCTGTGGCTTAGTGCAGAGTGAGGGGATCTAGTCTGTCCCTCCGTCCTGTTCCCAGATGCCCTGGGCTTGCACCTTTCTGAGATCCAGGGCAGTTACACTCCCGTGTTACCCTGAAAAGCCACCAGACACTGCTGAGAGCAAAGGAATCCACTGCAGACAACGAAATGTCTCACCCTTTCTCAAAGTCTCAGCACCCCACTCCCAGCCAAGGACACACGTGGCTCAGAGCATCCCCTGGAAGCAGCACACAGCTTGGATGGACACCCCGAGGAGATAGCCAAGGGTCCTAAGCACGGCAACTTGTGAAGGGAGAGTCAGCTCATTCCCAGCCTCACAGAGTGCATTGCCCAGAGCTTCGCAGGTCAGAGGAAAGCGGAGACACCTCTGTCATGGCCCAACTTTCTGCCCGCAGCGAAGGAGGAGTGACTCAGGTTCGCTGATCTACTTTGTTGGAATTGAGCACAGACGGTGCTAAGGTTCACAATTCAGATTTAATGTCACATCCCAACTTTCTGCCCGCAGCGATGCTGCACCCCAGCTATGGGTCATAAACAGATAGTGACAGAGAAGAGGGACGAGTGACTCGGGTTACTATGCCAATTTATTCATTCAGTAACTAGGTGTACAAGTTGTCATTCAATAACTGGGCATACAAGTTATCACTGAATAACAGTAAGTTCACTAATTGCTAATCCTGCTTTTCAGTAAAAAGGAAGAGAGAAGGAGAGAGAGAGAGAGAGGGAGAAATCAATCATCAGTCCAGGGTCCAGTGTTGGTCCAGCCAACGGGGGACTCTGGTCAGTGGTCAGGGAGGCCCTCCCGTTGAGTCATGAGGTTCAGAAAGGACCCCCTTGCTTTCTAAACTTCTTCTCAGAGAGGAGTCTAGGTGCGGCTGAGTCCAGTCCTAGTCTCAGACTTGGTCAACGGTTTATGTCTAAAGGAGTATTATCGTGTATACCCTTGGGCTGAATTAAAAGATAGAGGTAAATTAAATTAAAATTAAAATTATTTAAAAAATAGAGGTAAAGGAAAGATCACCACCCTGGGTTCCAGCGATGTCTCTGGTCCAGGCTCCGTCGGATGGTGGGCGCGCGCACCCAGCCCCTCTGAGTTGTGCCATTTATTGACTAGTCCCACGGCGTATGCTAATTACTTCACATGTGTAGTCTGTTGTTCTCAAACCTTCTCAAAATGGGTCGGGGGGTTTGAGGGGTTGGGGGGTTTGAGGCTAGTGATTTCAGTGCTGCCGCCCCCCCCATCCTGTCAGAGATGCAGAGGTGATACTGTCTCAGGCTTGTCTGTTTTTTAAGCAATTACTCAAGATAAGGCCCAGAAAAGTGCTATCCTGCCTCTGCAAGATCCTCCCTTCCAGCTCCGCCTTATCTCATTGGTGTGGTATTCCTTCACACCAGGTCCTCCTTTGTCCAGACAATAATTCTTTCAACTTCTCAGTTTCTTCAAGGCTCTTCTTTGCCGAATGTTTGAGACACTAACTCTTTCAGCCCCTCAGGCTCTTACAACCTCATTGCTGTGGACACATCTACATAGCAGGACCAACAAGGTCTGTGCCTGACTCTGCAGCTGAAACTCCCATTCCCAGGGAGCCTGTCAGCAACACCAAGAGCATGTGAGCCAGGCGAGGAGAGAGACAGATGGGCACTCAGGAAAGCCTTTCCCTTCCCCAGCTCTGCACACACCTCCCAGGCAGCAACGATGCAGGACAGTCGCCCTCAGGCCCTGGTCAGTGGGAAACGGGCACGGGGCAGCAGAGATGCACGTCATCTCTTCTGCTGGGCGGCTGGACGTGGAGGTGACTAACGGCGTAGAGCCCAGGGGCTAAGGGCTGTGCTGGGCAGGAGAGGAGACAGGGGGTGTGCTGCTGAGGGAAGGAGTCTGCGCTGCAGGGCAAGGCCGGGAGGGGCCCATATTTCCCCTGCAGCGGGGTTTCCCTTGGCACTGCCCTCCCTCCCTGCCCATGGCTCTACTGCCTGGAGCTGTCCCGGCTGGGGGCTGTTTCTCTGGCCCCATGTTTCTTCCCTGCCAGCGCTCACAGACCCCATCCCAGCCCCTGTGTGCACAGCTCTGCCCTGCAGCCACTCCGGGTGTGTGGGGCTTAAAGAACAGGTCACACAAACCCTGATGAAAATGGAAAGGTGACGCTGGTTTTACCTGTAGGCTGGTGGGGGGTGAAGGCACTTGCTGAGGTTCCTAGTAAACCTCAGGGTGATGGTTTGAGTCTCAGCCCCTGCTCTAACCTGCACAGGTGAGTTTCCATTCCCACGAGGCTGAGCCAGAGACAAGTGGAAGCACAGATTCAGGAAAGCAGAGACTGGAGCAGGAAACCCCTGCCCTGAACATACTCATGAAAAGTCCCCTTGGAAATGACCTGGGCATGAGCTGGAGCTGTGAGCAGCCCTGACCCATGCAGCACTTTCTCAACAGCAGAGGACCCTGCCCTGCCAGGGGTCACTCCTTCCATCCACAGCTTCTCCCCACAGCGCCGTGGGGAGCTCCCCGGGCAGGCTGAGTGCTGACCCTGGCAGGCGGCAGAGTCCCTGCCCCAGCACACAGCCCCTGGGGCGCAGGGACCCTGCTCTGAAGGACAGCCCTGGCCACCCCTGCCTGCACACCCGGCTTCACACCCTGCAGCCGTCCCTGGGAGAAGGCGGCCGACATTGCCCGTCCCTCTGACAGTGCAGCAGGGAATCCCTGCACTGGAGGATGTTCTTTTCCTTCACATTAGAGAAACTGTGACATTCCTCCTGACAGATCCCATAGGCTGTGGGATGTGCCAGCTTTAGGAGCTCTTTCCAGGAACCGCAGATGATACATTGTCCTTCACGTAGAGACTTACCATGCAAAAGGCTGTGAAGATTTCTCCCCCAGTGAGCTCTCAGCACCCTCCCACCCCAGGCTGCCTTTAAGCTCTCTCTGCCTCGCTCCTCTCCCCTCGGGGCCTGCAGGCAGTGCCCTCAGCCCTGCTGCGCTTTGCAGAGGAGCTGCTCCTGGGCAGAGCTGTCTCTCTGCAGTGCTGCCCGCTTGCCATCAGCTCCCTCCGTCCCAGGAGCCAGGCCCAGCTCAGCAGCAGAGGCCCAGCCCAAGGCAGCACTTTCTCTGCCCCCTCGGGGCTCCCTCCAGGTGTCCCTGGGGCTCCAGGGGAACCTGCTGGGAAACAGCCTGAAGCAATCCCTGATGTTCCCTCCCTCAGCTGGGGAGAGACACTTCTTTCCAGCTGTGGCATTTCTCCTATCAGAGACAGAGTCAGGCATGAGAATTGCCTTTCCTTGTCCCATTGATAGACAGGACACCCAGACAGTGACAGGGAGGGATCTCCTTTACCCCTGCTGAGGGAAGGGATTCAGCTGAGGCATTCGAGGCATCCCATCCTGGGTTTGAAGTCCTGGGGCTAGAAGAGGACTCAGCTCCAGCTCCTGCACACCACAAACCCACAGGAGGTGGGAGTCCTCTGGCCTCAGTTCACGTGGGCACAAAAGAGGCACCTGCATGTGAGCTGCTTGTCTCAGCTCCCCTCCTAATTAATGGAGATGGAGGGAGCTGTTCAGGTGGGAACACCTGGTGACATTTGAGGTGACACCAGAGTTTGTCCAAGATATGTGCAGGTGGCTGCAAGCTCTAGTGGAGCAATGCTGAGGGACAAGGCAGCATCTGGGGCATCATCTTGGAGCCTGGTGGGGAATTCTTTCGGTAGACGGAAACGACAGCAGAGGTTTCCATTTAGGACAACTAAAAGCTCCCTATTCCTTATCTCCACAGCAGCCTGCAGAGGTAGTCAGCTCCCCAAGTGGAGCTCAGTCCCTCTCTTGCTCTTCTCCATCTGCTCTATTTCCTAGACCTCCATCGACTGTAATGGCACTTGTCTCATGGACATCCCCCCATTGCTTAACCTGATGCAGGGCAGCTGCTCAATGGCCAAACACAGGCCTGTAGTGCTCCATGAGATGCCAGCGCTCTCCAGCACAACTGCACGTGGCTGGTAGGGACAGCACAGGACCTACAGGAAAGCCATTCCCGTTCAGAGTGGATGTGTGACAGACACCCCAGAGAGCGCTGCAGGCAGATTCGGTTCCTTTGTGCAAGCCCAGATGGCATCTCAGAGATATTCGGTTTCTGTTGGCCAGCAAATGAATCCCACCACTGCAGTGAGGCAAGGTCTGACCCAAGTTCATCCACCTGATGCAGAGCAGTTCATGAACAGGAAGCCCTGATGGGGTCTCCAATCATTTGGCTACTCCCAAACCCTGTCGGTGCGTCTTTCCACAATGCTTTACTCAGTCACTTGATGGTACAATCAAGGAAGAGGTGAATGATTGTCACAGTGTCCTTGGATCACAGCATGTCCAAAGCCAAGGACATTTTTAGCAGCACCTTCTCTTCCTGGAGATCAGCTTCACCTCCACCACAGGCCTTCAGAACCTGCCATCAGGATAAGGAAGTGGAGAGAGGCTTATTTAAGGAAGCCATGGAAGTCTCCAGGTCCATGACCCCAGGTCTTGTTGGGGACTTCAATGACCCTGACACTCACGGCAAGGGGAGCACAGCAGGATGCCCCCTGTCCATCTGGTGTCTGGGGCTTCTTGGGACAACATCTTTGCACCAGTGCCAGGCCAACAAAGGTGATGCTCACATGAATATGGTCCTTGCAAAAGAGGGAGTGCTGATCAGGGATGTGAAAACCAGTGTCAGGCTTGGCTGTAGTGATAATGAAATAGTGGGAGAAGATTTTAGCCTCTTCAGGGGACTTTAGTGGTAGTCCCACGGGCAGCAGCACGCAAGGGCAGCCGAGCTCAGTACAGCTGGTCTTTCAGGAAAGCATCTTCCAAGCACAAGATCAGTCCAGACCGATAAGCAGGAAAACAACCAGACATTTCGAGAGAGCAGTTTGGCCAAAGAAGGAACTCCTCAAGAAGCTCCATAGAAAAAAGGAAGCATTCAGGAGGTGGATGCAGGGACTCAAGGTGGAATTTAGAAATAGGGATGGCTTTAGGGAAGCCAAAGCTTCCCTAGTGGGGACCCCTGCAAGAGGTCCAAGTGCATCAAGAGGGGCTGTTACTACTTCAAGAAAGAGTTTAAGAAAAAACCAAAAAGATAATATGTGGCCACTGCTGAACTTGATAAGAGCAGGTGTAGATAGATTGTCTTTGCCTTAGTCTTCCCCAGCAAAGTCTCCCAAGCCTTTGTGCCTTCAGGCAGGACTCTGGAGGAAAACAACCAGCAGTGGATGGGGATCAAATCAGGGATCACTGGAGCAAACACAGTCCTTTCCAGTCCATGGGGCTGGAGGGGTGGCATCCCAGGGAGCTGCAAGAGCAGGCTGCTGTCACAGTGAGGCCACTCTCCATCATCTTTGAAAGGCCATGGAGACTGGGGGAACTCCTTGACAACTGGCATCACTCAAATGTTGTGTGCACCTTTCAAAAATGGTCAGTGGATGAGCAGAAGGACTCAGGGCTGTGCCCCAGAGCGTGTCCACTCGGATCCCATTTCTGGGTGTCTGGAAGAGAAGGTGACTGGATTTACTCAGGGGAGCTTGTGCCTGGCCAGCCTCTTTGCTCTCTGTGATGAAAGGACAGGAGCGCTGGCCGTGGGGAAGGCAGTGGTGGTCTTTTACCTGGAGGTCAGCAAGGCTTTCAGCATCATCCCCCACAATGTTCTTGTGCCCAAGTTAGGATATTATGGCCTGCATTGGGGGATGAGTAGATGGGTAAATAACCAGACAGATGGTCGGGCTCAGAGGGACGTGGTCAAGGCATGGTTCTCTGCCTGGAGAGATCTAGCTAGTAGGGTCCTGCTGGGGTCTGTCCTGCCACCTGCCCTATTTAACGTGTTCTTAATGACCTGGAGGAGACAAGAGGGTGATCTTTCATAGCATTTGTAGATGACACTGCATTGAGGAGAGCAGACACTACACTGGAGGGCAGGGCTGCCATCCCATGGGACACAGACAGGCTGCAGGGATGTGCCAAAAGGAACCTCATGATATGCAATAGGGACAAATCCAAAGTCCTGCCCCCAAGGTGGACTAAGCCCCTGCAATGACAGAGGCCAGGGGCTGCGTGGCTGGGTAGCAGCTCTGTGGGAAAGGCTCTGGTGGTCCTTGGGTTGCATTAGGCAAAACAGGAGCCATCAGCCAGGAAGGCCAACAGCATCCAGGGCTGTGTGAGCAGGAGCACATCCAATGGAAGTGATTATGCCCCTCTCCTCAGAACATTTGACATCATATCCAGAATACTTTTCTAGTATTCTCTCGAGCATCTGCCAATGCCAGAGGGACCTTGGTGAACTGGAGCCAGGTCAGATGAGGGCCACCAAGGTGGTGAGGGCTGGAGCACTTGTACTTTGAGAAGAGGCTGGGTTTGTTCAGCCAGGAGAAAGGAAGATATTGGGGGACAGGCAGCAGCATGGCACTAGTCCTAGTAAGACTGAGTCAGGCTTATGTCTGTGGTACAAGACTCAAGGACAAGAGGCAATAGGCTGCAACAAGAGAGGGTCAGGGTACATACAGGGAGAAACTTCTTCAACATGAGGATAGTCAGATGCTGGAAGCTGTTTCCCAGAGAGTCTGTGCAGGCTCGATCCCGGAAAGTGACAGAGATGTGTTTGAATAAAGCCCTGAGTAATCTGGTCTGACCCTGCTTTGAGCAGGAGGTTGGTCAAGACACCTGCTAAGGTCCCTTCCAGCCTGAAGGATGCTGTCCTTCCTTCCCCTTCATGTTTTCAAATGAGGAAAAGCTCTCAGGTTCTCCCTGACCACAGAAGTAATTCCTATCAGGTGCTGGGCTGCTTCACAAGTGCCCCAGACAGCCCTGACCACATCCTTTGCTTCCCTTTTAATTCCCTGAAACCACAAGTGCATTTTTTTTCACTGTCGTAATACCCTCCAAGAAGGACAGCCTACCCTGTTAATCCTTTCCCCATCAGTAGGGCATTTCTCATTTCGTACCCTCTTTTGGTATTTTTGAGATGGTTACTGTGGTATTTTCCACCTTGGGTAGCAACTCCATTGAGCACATCATTCTCTTTCATTACCTGCAGTGTCCTGCAATTCTCCATATTCTTCTCTTGCTTGAGGCACTGGCCCACAAACCTGAAATGCTGCCGTGTTGGATTTTCAGTCCAGAAGGACCTTGACACACTTGTGGGTTTGGCCAATAGAAACCTCCAGAAGTTTTACAAGGGCAAGGGTTGAAGGTCTGCGCTGGGGCAGAATAACCTCATGCATTGGGACAGGCTGTGACACGACTGGCTGAGGAGTGTCCTGGGGAGAAGGGCATGGGGGTTAGGATGGATGCCAGAGGAGCCAGTGGGTTTCCCATTTCTAAAGGAGGATGCAGAAACTGGAGGAAGTCACAGAATCACAGAATGACAGAATGGTAGAGGTTGGAAGGGACCTCTGGAGATCATCTAGTCCAACCCCCCTGCCAGAGCAGGGTCACCTAGAGCAGGTTGCACAGGAAGTCATTCAATGATACTTCAGGTGTTTGTGTGACTTCCCTAGGAGTATCAATATCTACCCCAAAAAAGCATTAATCATCTGCCTAAATGTAAATATCTGCAACGTAGCAGTCTACTTCTGTGGTAGCCCCTCTGGGCAATGCCAAGTGAATCTGTATTTGTCATATAAGGTATGATCTCCTGTCCTCAAGGACACTTCCAAAGCAGTTCAGATGAAGGGTGGTCTTGCAAAGGTCGCCCTTCGTGTCCCCAGGTGCTGTGGACACTGCTGTTCTCCTTGCCAGGAGGCCACATGCATGGGGGGCGCTCACCAGGTTCTTGCTGACACTTCACTCGGCATCCATTTTGTTATATTTGGTGCTTTTCTGTGACTACTCTTTCTGCACAGACAATCATAAAAAGACAAGAATTTCTTGAGAGATGGTCATAAAAGCCCTGTTATGGCCAAGAAAGCTCACCACGAGCTCTGGAGGAAACCAAGAACATTATCAAAAGAACCAGCAAGATCCAGAAAGCTCAAGGCCTCTTCTGAAGAGTGAATGGCTCTGAGCAGCAGTGATTGGCCATGTGTAGGGGTGGGAGAGAGGGTGGGGGGATGTCAGAGAGAAAGAAGGGGATGGCTGGTGGCTTTAGGAAAACCCTACAACCATGTCTGAAACCAGCAATGGAAAGCTGTTGATGTCTATGGGTGGAGGCTGAAGAAGAGGATTGTCCTGGGAAGATGACAGGAAGGAAGGTCCCTCCTGTGCGAATCAGGGATGGCACAGACGTTTCCATCTGGCGTGCATGGCTCAGCCTGGCGGATGGGGAATGCCCACTGCTGGGGGTGAATGTGCTCAGTGATGCCCAAGGAGCTGACCCTGCTCTTTTCTCCTCCTTCACTCCCTACACTTGCATGGACCTCAGGAAACATCCATGAGGCTGGAGAATGCACAAACCTGCCGGGGTGAGGTCCCATCACTGCAGGGGAAGAGGAAGGGTTTGTGAGACACATGGGCATGCAGGGAGAGAGCAGTGTAGGTGTAGCAGTGAGAGGCAGTGTCCTGGTTGCGGCTGGGATAGGGTTAATTTTCACCAGACGCTGGCCAGGCTCTATTCTATAGCACGTGACTGTCATGCTCACTATATAGAGGGGGATGGCGCGAGGTGGGGATCCCTGTTCAGGAGCAGGCGCGACCTGTATGGGGAAGCACCGCTAAGTACACTCTGTTGTTGCTATTGTTGGGGTTGCTTGCTTGTTTGTTTTCTTTTCCTTTGTTGTCCGGTTAAACTGTTGTTATCCCAACTGAGGAGTTTTGCCTTTCTTTTTCCCCGATTCTCTCCCCCGTCCCACTGGGAGTGGGGGAGTGAGCGAGTGGCCGCGTGGTGCTCAGCTTCCATCTGGGGCTGAACCACGACATTGTGAAAGCCCTTGATGTGTTTCAGCAAACAGGACAGCCAAACTCTGACCCCTAGCCCCTAGGAATGGGGATTCTTGCCCTCACGGCATGAGCAGGGCTCTTGCTGGGGGCAGTGAGATGTGAGGGTGTGCGATGCTGAGTGCAGGACAGCGGTGGGACACTTCCCAGGCTCTGTGGGGGTGAGGACGCAACAAAGCACTGGCGCTGTGAGGGACTGGTTTCCTCTCAGGGGCCTCACAAGAAGAGACGAGCAGCCATAGCGGAGAGGACATGGACCTCAGTTCTATGGGGGTTCCAGCCCCACCAAAGCCCTCAGGCAGCCCCATACAGGCTGTCCTACACTGTCCTACGCCTGTGCCTATTTTCCCTGCAGATTTTAACGACCTCCCTGCTTCCCTAACTCCGACCCCATGATGTCCCAAGGTTTACTGATTGCTCTCTGTCCTCACTGACTATTTCTTCAAACACAAAGCTGGGGTTACCTGAGGATTTGCCAATGCTTGTGAGTGCCCCACGACCTGTCCAGCCTCGTCCAAAGACCTGCTATTGCTCCTTTATCACCCAAGATGTCCCAGCCCCACAGTTGCTAGAATCCTCTATTTATCTTCACATCCCAGCACTGAACAGCACATCCTCCTTCTGCTGCTGCCTCAAAATAAAAGCTCAACCTACTTCACTTCAGCATGAGACCTCCCCCCCCACCTCTGCTCTTTCAGGTCTTCTTCCTGCCTTTAACACACTCACTGCTACACACGTCCTGCTCTCTCCCTGCACTGCCATGGGTCTCACAAACCCTTCCCTCTTCCCCTGCAGTGATGGGACATCACCCCCTTTGTTTCAAGTCCCTGCACCCACCTCCTCCGCGCTTCCCCGTGAGTCTCCCATTTCCCCAAGCTGCTCTCCTGACATCTCTGGTTGTTTTCCTGGCTGTTGGTATGGTCAGTCTCACACTTGACAGACACCATCCTTGAACACCAACCGTACTGAGCTCTGCTGCCCTTCTGTGCTGCTCACATGGGATCCCCCATTTCAAGTGCACAGAACAGACCCCAAAGTCTGCTTCCCTGAGGTCTGGCATCTGCACTCTTCTATTCTTTGTCCTTACTCCCCTTGGGAGGTACAACCCCACTGTTTACTGTTTCTTGGTCATGACAACCAAGGCTGACACTGGTTGTCACATCCATGACCAGCTCTTCCTTCTTTCTGAGTAACAGAGTCAGACCAGCGCCACCGTAGTTGGCCCATCTGGCAGCTGTACTATAAAGACCTGTGTCCCAAGCTGGGTCCAAAACCCCTCCAGATACCTCCAGGATTGATGGCATGCTTTTGTGGTCCCCTTCCACTTCGTATCAGGGTCACTAAAGTCCCCAAGGGGACTTTAACTGGTTCTTTGTCTCCCACCACAATGTCACCCTTACCAGCCTCTCCTCTTACCCTCACCCACAAGGGCGCATCCAGCTTGTTCATCCCATAGAGGAGCTCCACACATTCAAGCAGCTCCTTCACACTGAGGACACCTCCCTCCTGAGCTTTCTGGCCTGCCTCTCCTGATGATCCTGTACCCAGCCATCACAGCACCCCAGCCATGTGAGCTGTCCCAACAGCCCTCAGCTGTTACTCCCTCGAAGTGGAAGGAGGAGATGGCATGCGGGGCTCCAGTGCCTCCTCTCTGTTCCCCAGAGTGGGGACATCAGTGCACGTCTGGGCTGCAGCACATCAGCTGTGGCACATTTGGGCTGAGAGCGGACTTGCAACAGGGAAACCTGCTACCAAGTGCCCAAGACCTCAGCTGTGCAAAGGCAGAGACGTGCTGGAGTGGATGGCAGATGGCAACGTAAAGAAGAAATGAGGTGCCCACAAAGAGAGGACAACCCTTCCCTCTCCAAGGCCAAAGAGAAACAGAGCTGGGTTGTGCAGTCCGAGCAGGAGAGGGGTTTGCTGTCTGTGGTGTCTCTGCAGCTTCCGAGGGCCTGTGGTGGGTGGAGGTGAAGCTGATCTCAGGAAGGAAGAGACGTTGAGAGTGTCCTTGGGTATGGATATCCTGTGATACCGTGTGGTGGTTTAACTGCAGATGGTACCCGAATACCATGCAGCCGCTCACTCACAACCCCCCACCCCACCTCCCCAGTGGGGTGGAGAATCAGAGAGAAAGGAAAACTTGCGGGTTGAGATAAAAACAGTTCACCCAGACAGCAAAGAAAAAGATAATGCTGCTATAATAATAATAATAATAATAATAATAAAAAAATAGATAATATTTAATATATAATATATAAGGATAACAGAATATATAAAACAAACGATGCACAATTTCTCACCACCAGACGACCGATACAGCCCATCCCAAGCAGCAGTCAGGGAGCAGCTGTCCCAGAACAGCAAGTTCCAGAGTGAGTGAGCGAGGGAACAAACAGCCAAACAAACGAACAAAAAGGCACAAATGAATGAAAAAAGGGAAAAGCAGGGACCAAAAAGCAACCCGAGGGGAAGCTTAAGGAAAGTGGCCCACTGGACGACCCTCACTCATGCCCTCACTGGGCATGCCGTCTCTGGTATGGAATACTCTCTTTGGCTGGTTTGGATCAGCTACTCTGGCTCTCCCCCGCCCCCGCCAAGTTTTTGCACCTGCACATCAGCAAAACCTGGGAAAGTGCAAAATGTCCTTGATCATTTAGCAGCCACCACCAACATCAGTGTGCTATCCCCATTCTTCTCACACTAAATCCAAAACACAGGAGCTGCTGGAGACAAAACTAGCTCCGTCCTGGCCGAAAGCAGGACAGTATCCACCCCTTGTCGGATTGTTCCATGCTGCATCAGGAGCTTATAGTCGGTGTATCTGGCACGGCTGGGGTAGCTTGTCCGCAGTCGGCAGGTCAAAGATGTCCCTCTCGCCTGTGCGCCAGTTGTTGAAGTCAGTTCTGATTCCATCACTGCTGCACTTTGCTCGCTTTCATCAGAGTTCGCTCTTCATTGATTCGAGTGATTCTTACTGTAATGCCTTTGATACAGAACACAACTACAGAAATGCTTATATGCAGTATATTATATGATTATATACATGATTATATACCATATATACATTATATAAATGATTATATACAGTATATTATAGCAATTAACATCATACAGTTCAGACTATTGGCTATTTTCACCTAAAATCAGATCTCCTTGAGGTACACATCGGACTTCTCCATCCTCCTGCATCACCCACCAAGTGCACCCAGGTCCTTGAGCAAGAGCAATCCCACGGATGGGTTTGCCTTTGCCAGAGGCAGGAGTAACCCAGACTGTCTTCCCTAACATATTCTTCACATGCACTACAGGAACTTTATCCCCTTCTACAGTATGTAAAGGCTTTGACTGGGCAGGGCCAGCGCAATTGGTGGATCCCCTAGTGTTGACTAACCAGGTGGCTTTGGCTTCCACTCAGCACGGAGCACTGTCCACAAAGAAAAAGACAGTGACAAGTTAGGGTAGACTTATGGACTGGGGGTGCTTTGGGGGTGTGTGCCAGCACACAGGGTGGGGGGGAGGCTGTCTGATGGACATGTGCTGGGCACAGGGACAGCAGTGATGTGACATGGCTGATGGGTCATGCTTCCTTCAGTGCAAGCCCTGACAGAGGGTCCCAACCTCCTTCTCCATGCCACCCTTCAGGAGAGACGACAGCACTAAGAGAGAGCGGGGCACCAGTCCTTCTTCAGCCATCTTCCACGCCTGGTGCAGCACCTGGACAGCCAGGACTTCTGGCTCTGCACCTTCAGTCAGTGTCACTGTTACTGCAGGCAGGTCCAGACTCCCCTCTTTAAGGACATCATCTACAAGTTCATGTGTGGGACAGCCTGGGGTAGGTACCTCAGGTACCATTTGCCAGCTTTGGAAGAAGACCCCAGCCTACAGGCAGTGCACCGGGGAGGTCCTACTTTAGTACAGAGAAGATATGAGAGAGTCAGCTCTGATGATGATCATGCTAATCTTGATCATGATAATTAAAAAGAAATAAAACACAAAGTGCAGACCTGGAATGGGATATCCTGAGATTCATTTGTAGGGAGTGTTGGGAAGTTTCTCGCTATTGGCAAACATCCATGGAATCACTTTCTTAATGGACTTCTTAAGCTCCTGGTTCCTCATGCTGTAGATGAGGGGGTTCACTGCTGGAGGCACAACTGAGTACAGAAATGACACCACTAGGTCCAAGGATGGGGAGGAGAGGGAGGGAGGTTTCAGGCAGGCAAACATGCCAGTGCTGACATACAGGGAGACCACGGCCAGGTGAGGGAGGCACATGGAAAAAGCTCTGTGGTGTCCTTGCTCAGAGGAGAGCCTTAGCACGGCCCTGAAGATCTGCACATAGGAGAAAAGAATGAAAACAAAACACCCAAAAGCTAAACTGACACTGACCACAATAAGCCAGACTTCCCTGAGGTAGGCGTCTGAGCAGGAGATCCTGAGGATGTGGGGGATTTCACAGAAGAACTGGTCCAGGGCATTGCCTTGGCAGAGTGGTATGGAAAATGTATTGGCCATGTGCAGCACAGCATTGAGAAACCCACTGCCCCAGGCAGCTGCTGCCATGTGGACACAAGCTCTGCTGCCCAGGAGGGTCCCGTAGTGCAGGGGTTTGCAGATGGCAACGTAGCGGTCGTAGGCCATGACAGTGAGAACAGAAAACTCTGCCACGATGAAAAAGGTAAACAGAAAGACCTGGGCAGCACATCCCAAGTAGGAGATGGTCCTGGTGTTCCAGAGGGAATTGGCCAGAGATTTGGGGAGAGTGGTGGAGATGGAGCCCAGATCGAGAAGGGAGAGGTTGAGGAGGAAGAAGTACATGGGGGTGTGGAGGTGGTGGTCACACACTACGGCGGTGATGAGGAGGCCATTGCCCAGGAAGGCAGCCAGGTAGATGCCCAGGAAGAGCCAGAAGGTCAAGAGCTGCAGCTCCCACGTGTCTGCAAATGCCAGGAGGAGGAACTGGGTGATGGAGCTGCCGTTGGACATTTGCTGCCTTTGGGCATTAGGCACTGTTGAAGAAGGAAAAGATAGTGAGATGTTAGGAGAGACTTTTTAAGGAAGAAAACTCAAATTTTCATTTCTCTCACAAATCCCCAGGTATTCCATGAGGAGCAGAGGCCTCTCCCGGGGGTTCCCAAAGAGTCAGTCCTGCTCTGTAGTGATGGGTACAGGCAAATGAGGGTGACCAGCTCTGATAGTCACCGTTTCCATCAATGAAATCCACTCCCATGCAGAAGGGGTTTTGGCATCTTCTCTCCCAATTCAGGTGAACAGGAGCTGCTTACAAGGTTTTTCATTTTGTTTATGTTTTTTTAGATGCTCCTGCCCTACCTGAGGAGACTTCTTAAAAGGTAGAAATCCTCAGCATTTCTGTCATGAGACCTGAGAGGCAAAAGGATTCAGTGTCACTTAGTGGATGCTGAGGGGAGCTGGTCTGTCTATCAGTCTTGTTCCCAGCTGCCCTGTGCTCGCATGTGCTTGAGTTGGAGGATGACCACAGTTGTATGTTCCCCTTCAAAGAAACTGCACCCTGCTGAGGGTAGAGGGGTCCGGATTCAAAGCTGAGACCTCCAAACTTCTCCCTCTTTCCCAGGGTGCCTGAGGGTGGCCTCTTCAACCCCCCTTCCCAGCAAGGACATGCAGGGCACCTTTCAGCTGCCCACATACAGCTGCTCAGCACCATTTCCATAGGCTTAGCCCCTCGGGGGCTTCTTTACAGATATCTGAGGTATCACAAAGGTGCTGTGAGACAGCTGTGTCTGGTGTCAAGGTCACAGCCAGGCAGGACACTGCAGGGAAATGGTCAAGTGTTCTACAGACAGGCTCTCCTCTGGGGAGAGGAATTTGTTTCCCAAGCCCACAGCCCCCATTTCCTGGTGCCCCGTGGGTTAGAAGGGGGCTGGGGCAGCTCACTCCCACGCAGACCCCTGCCTAGCAAGGCCTGACGCGTCAGGATCTGAAACTCCCCCAAGCCCACAGAGTCCCAGAGCAGGAACAGGAGCAGCACAGACAAGTGGGAAAAGAAGGAGCAGCACCACGATCCTTCTGCCAAGGGAGGCAAGAAGAGAGGCAAAGGCCCTTGAGAGAGTCGTCGCCTTAACCAGCCGTGCACGGAGCCTCCCAGACAGCGGTGCTGCGCGGCAGTCGCACTCGGCCCCTGTGCTCTGCAGAGGGAAATGGGCGCGTGGCTGAGAGAGGCTCCTCTCCTCTGCTGGAGCTCTGGCTGCAGAGTGGGCGGCTGATGCCTTGTGCCCCACGGCCCTGAGGGCAGAGACTCTGCTGGGTCAGAGAGGAGGCGAGCGGGCTTGCTCAGAGGAAGGTGTCTGCCCTGGAGGGGATGACAGGGAGTTTTCCCAATTCTCCTTCCCATGACATTTTATTTTTAGTTTTGTCTTCTTTCCTGCCCACCGCTCTGCTTCCTGGACCTTTTCCATGTGCTTCCCTGCCCCACACTGCTCAGTTCTGCCCTACAGAAAATGCTCCCTGGGAAGGCACTGTCTAGGGACATCTCCCTGCTTGCCGGTGGGAAAGAGCAGGTCAGACAAACTGTGATCTTGCCGGCAAAGGTGATGCTGGTGCTGCCTGTAGGCGGAGGGGTAGGTGGAGGCAGTTCATGAGGTTCCTAGCAGACGTACTGATCATGCCACATAACGGTTCAAGAACCTCAGTCACTTCTCCAAAGTTAGCAGCTCCTTTCCCTTTACACCCCCCCAGCATGAAATTGAAGCCTACGGGAAGCACCTTCTAGTGCTGACCCTGGCAGGCAGCAGAGTCCTTGCCCCAGCACACAGCCCCTGGGGCGCAGGGA
The DNA here is from genome assembly GCA_009819775.1 of Phoenicopterus ruber ruber. NCBI lineage: Eukaryota > Metazoa > Chordata > Aves > Phoenicopteriformes > Phoenicopteridae > Phoenicopterus > Phoenicopterus ruber. The sequence continues at coordinate 585,402 of WNMK01000048.1, read as the reverse complement.
CCCTGCTCTGAAGGACAGCGCTGGGCACCCCTGCCTGCACACCCACCTTCACACCCTGCAGCCGTCCCTGGGAGAAGGCAGCCGACGTTGCCCGTCCCTCTGATGGTGCAGCAGGGAGAACCTGTTCTGGAACATGTCTTCCTCCTCTACTCTTGAGAAGCTGTGAGAATCCTCCCGAAAGATCCCATAGGCTGTGGGATGTACCAGCTTTGGAGATCCCTCCAGCAACTTCAAATTAAATGCCCTGCAGCCAGGGACTTACCGTGACAAGATTTCTCCCCCAGTGAGCTCTCAGCACCCTCCCACCCCAGGCTGCCTTTAAGCTCTCTCTGCCTCGCTCCTCTCCCCTCGGGGCCTGCAGGCAGTGCCCTCAGCCCTGCTGCGCTTTGCAGAGGAGCTCCTCCTGGGCAGAGCTGTCTCTCGGCAGCGCTGCCCGCTTGCCATCAGCTCCCTCCGTCCCAGGAGCCCGGCCCAGCTCAGCAGCAGAGGACCAGCCCAAGGCAGCACTTTCTCTGCCCCCTCAGGGCTCCCTCCAGAGTCCCTGGGGCTCCAAGGGCTGACAGTGCTGAAGAGGCAGCAGAGTTTCTCCTGGGGAGCGTAGGTTGATGCAGACTGAAGTAATCACTGGGTGTCCCTCTCTGAAGGCTGGAGAGGGATTTGAGAAGTGGGATTTGGCCTAACACGTCGTGGTGGTCTACAAAGGGTATCAACGTTCCCATCCCTTTTCCCCCATCCCCATTGCATTGCCAGGCAGGTCACCACGACAGTGACAGACAGGGATCATTTGGGTTGTACAACACACCAGGGTCTCCACTCCACCTAGGGGTCTCTATGCTCTCAACCCCTGATGGTTCTCCTCTCCCTTCTGCTCTGCCCACCTACCTGATGACATGAAGACAAGCCATGCCACTGATGTCCCCAGGCTAGCTGGAGGGCAGGCTTACCTCCCCCAGGGACTTTCTCAGGGGTACCTTGTGCTGCTGGAGGTGGGCACAAGGTGCTGCAGAGTCACCTCAGGCAGCAAACTCCTCTCTTGCAAGGCTGGCATGGCCCTGGCCTGTGGATCTCTGGCCTTGGGGACTGCAGCAGGTGTTGTCTTTGTGAGCATCTCATTTTGTCCTTACATTGCCACCCGCCGTCCTTTCCAGCATGTCTTTACTCTCAAGCAAAGCCTCTGCATAGGTGTGGTCCTGGGTGCTTGGGTCCAGTTTCCCCATGGGAAGTCTTTGCTGAGCAGCTGCAACCCAAGTGTGCACCAACGCCCTCCGTCTGGGACACAGGCAGGAGGAGCTGGACCCCTTATTCCATCACAGAGCTGCTGAGGGAACCACTGCAGTGACGCGGTGGGACAGCTTGCACAGCTTTGGGGACTGTGATGGAGAGATACAGGCTCTTTAGGGGACACTGTGAGTGGCTGGGGAAGTTGGGAGAGTGAGGCTGGGGAATGTCCTCTTTAAAGGACAGGGCAGCTTGAAGGTACGGTGGGGCAGATGACAGGTTGTGTGAGCATTGGTAGGGGAGGAACAGATGAGACACGGGTGCAGGTGACATCAAGGTGGGAGTTAGGACCACTCAGTCAGGGTGAGGAAGTGGACTAAGTCTTCTGTAGGCAACCGAGGAAGTCTCCAGATCAGCGAACCTTGAATTCACCGCATGGGCAAAGTGCTTGGTTGCAAACAGTCCCATTGGGTCCTGGAGAGTCTCAGGGTCAACTTCTTATCACAGCTCCCAGGTGGGCCAAGAGGGGGAGTCAGGGGCTGGTCAGGGACGTTGAAGTGTCAGCCCTGGCTGCACTGACTGTTAAATCCTTGGGTCCCAGTTCCCGAGGGCACTAAGGCAGGAGACTAGCAGAGCTCAGCTTGGGGACCTCCGAGAACCAGATGTTGTCCTGCTCAGGGCTCTGGTAGGAGGAGGTCCCATGGAGAGGAAGTTCTGGAAGGTAAAAATCCACAAAAGCTGAGAGGCCTTTAAGGACAGCTTCCTCCAAGCACAAGAAGGATCTGTCCTGAGACTCAGGAAAATAACCTTTCATCTGAGGAACCTGGCTGGGCTAAACAGGAACCTCCTGGCTCAGCTCCGGTGCCAAAAGGCAGCACACAGGAGGGGGAAGCAGGGACAGGCTGCAAAGGAGGAGTTTAGGAATGTTGTCTGGAGAAATAGGGATGGCGTGAGGACACTCATACTCCCCAAAAGTTCAAGCTTGTAAGGGATGTCCAAGGGCAACAAGATGAGCTCCTACTGCTTCCTTAACGGTTAAAAACCAAAGAAAGGTAGAGTGGGCAGCTACTGAATGTAGAAAGAGTAAATGCAGGTAGGTCTGAAGTACACGATGACTTCTTTTCTGCTGTCTTCACCAGCAAGGCCTCCCAGGCCTTCGTGCCTTGAGGCAGGACTCAAGGAGGAAGAGAACAACCAGCAGTGGATGAGGATCAAGTCAGGGGCTACTTAAGAAACTCACCCCTTTAGAGGGGCTGCATGCAAGGGTGCTGAGAGATGCAGCCAATGTCATAGCAAGGACACTCTGCATCCTCTTGGAATGGTCATGGAGATTGGGGGAGGTCCCCGATGACTTGCAAAGAACAAATGTTACAGGCATCTTCCGACAAGGCCCAAAGGATGAGCTGGGGAACTACAGGCTGTTTAACCTCACTTTGATGAGGAGTGTGTCACAGAGCTTGTCCTGAATCCCATTTCTGGGAACCTGAAAGGGAGAGTGACCTGATTTGCCAAGGGGAGGTCATGCCTGACCATCCTCCCATCTTTCTGCGATGAAAAGCACTGCTTTTCTGGAGGAGAGGAGAGCAGCGGGTGCATTTACCTGGATTTCAGCAAGGCTCTCAACACCATCCCCCCGCTGTATTCCTGCCTGTTCTTGTACCCAAGTAAAGACATGACAGTCTGGATGGCTGGTGTGATGGTGGGGTTCAGAGGGTCGTGGTGAAGGAGTGGTTCTCTGCCTCCCGACCAGTGACACATGGAGTACTGCAAGTGTTCATCCTGGGATCTGTCCTGGTTAACCTCTTTACCAAAGGCCTGGAGGAGCTGATGGAGTGCGCTCTCGTCAGGTTTGCAGAGGACACTAAACTGTGGAAGAGCCAGTCAATCTGCTGGAGGGCAGAGCTGCCATCCAGGGAGATCTAGAGAGGCTGGAGTGTTGTGGGTTAATCGCAGCAGGCAGCTCAGCCCCACACAGCCGCTCGCTCACTCCTCCCCAGAGGGATGGGGGAGAGAATCGGAAGGGTAAAATGAGAAAACTCGTGGGTTGAGAGCTTTCAGCTCTGCAAGCACTGCTCAGCAGTAACAAAAACATTAGTGTGTTAGCAACGCTGTTTTGGTCACAAATCCAAAACATACAGCACCATACGATGCGCTATGATGAAAATTACTTCCAGCCCAGCCAAAACCAGGACAATCTCCACCCCTCATTCCATACCGGTTACGGCATGCTCAGGTCTCACACTACCCAACACATCCTCATTAACCATCATCCTCTTCCCATCCTTTGATTTATACAGAGATTTCATTCCCTTAGTCTATAGACCAGCCCTGTAAAATGTCCACAAGACGTCCATTGAGTTCATTTACTCCGCGACTTGGGTTCTACCTGTTGTGGTGGTCACTCAGGACAGTGTTAGTCTGCCTGCTAACCCTGACCCATGAGCTCGCAGAGGGCCCATCTCCTGTCCCAAGGCAGAGATCCCTGCATTCCCGCCGGCTGCTGGATCGTAAATGGCGACTCCCTCTCCTTACCTTACAAGCCCGTCCATCCCTGGCCGCACTCCTGCTGTGTGCTATCTCACACCATTGCTGCTGTCCACATCAGTCTGGAGCTCACTGTAACCACACGCAGACGTCTCATGGCTCCTGTTTGTTCTGCTCTCTGCGCACATCGGTGCCCTGGCACTGCAGAGAGGTGCCCGGCAGCGCTGCTTTCCCAGAAGGGATATCACAGGATCACAGAATCCCCAAAGTATAGCTGAGATTTGAAGGGACAGGACTGGCGCCAGTATGGGTCCCTGCAGTGAACCTCTGGTGACTGGCCTCCAGCGAGACCTCGTGCCACTGATCACCATTGTCTGGGCCCAGCCATTCAACCAGTTTGCAATCCACCTCCCTGTCTGCTCCTCCAGCCTGTGCTTCACCAGCTTCCCCATGAGGATTCTATGGGAGACAGTGTCGAAAGCCTTACTGAAGTCCAGGTAGACAACCTCTACTCATCTGCCAAGCCAGTCATTTCACGGGAGAAGTTTATCAGGTTATCAGATAGGAATGACATTTCCTTTCATTGGCGGTGCTCTGGGCCTCTGTGTATCTCAGCCACTGGTGAGAGCTGAGTCCCCTTCCAGCCCCAGGACTACAAACAAAAGCTGAGATGCCTGGATTGACTCAGCTGACTCCCTTCCCTCAGCAGGGGTGAAGGAGATCTGTCACTATCCAGGTATTCTGTCTAATAGCAGAAGTCAGAAAAGGTGATTCTCATGCCCAACTTTCTCTGATAGGAGAAATGACACAGCTGGAAAGAAGTGTCTGTCCCAGCTGCAGGAGGGAACATCAGGGATTGCTTCAGGCTGTTTCCCAGCAGGTTCCCCTGGAGCCCCAGGGACACCTGGAGGGAGCCCCGAGGGGGCAGAGAAACTGCTGCCTTGGGCTGGTCCTCTGCTGCTGAGCTGGGCCGGGCTCCTGGGATGGAGGGAGCTGATGGCAAGCGGGCAGCGCTGCAGAGAGACAGCTCTGCCCAGGAGCAGGGCTGAGGGCACTGCCTGCAGGCACTGAGGGCAGAGGAGCGAGGCTGAGAGAGCTTAAAGGCAGATGGGAGTGGGAGATGCTGAGAGCTCACTGAGGGAGAGATCTTCACAGCCCTTAACAGGGTAAGTCTCTGGGTGCAGGGCAGTACAGCTTCAGTTCTGGAGACATCTCCTAAAACTGGTACCTCTGACAGTTTATGGGCTCTGTCAGGAGGACTCTCTTACTTTCTCTAATGCAGAGGAGGGGGACATGCTGCCGAGCAGGGCTTCCCTGCTGCCCTGTCAGAGGGACAGGGCGTGACGGCCACCTTCTCCCAGGGATGACTCCAGGGTTCTGAAGGTGGGTGTGCAGGCAGGGGTGGCCAGGGCTGTCCTTCAGAGCAGGGTCCCTACGCCCCAGGGGCTGTGTGCTGGGGCAGGGACTCTGCTGCCTGCCAGGGTCAGCACTCAGCCTGCCCGGGGAGCTCCCCACGGCGCTGCAGGGAGAAGCTGTGGGTGGAAGAAGTAACCCCTGGCAAGGCAGGGTCCTGCTGCTGCTGAGAGGCTGCTGCGTGGGTCAGGTTTGCTCACAGCTCCAATTTACCCCCATTTCCGAGAGGACTTTCAAGAAGCGCATCAAGGCACCATTTTCCTGAAAGGCAAGGAGACTTTGCTTTCAATTTTTATCATTACGGTTGGCTGAGTGGGCAGTGGGAGACTAGAATTTATTTCCCTGCTCTGGAGAAGGCACTAAGACCCCAGTTCTAGGAGGGACTTTCTGAGCTGCTCCTTAGCCCCTGCACACCCAGAGATGCCCCTGGGCAGTGCCAGGCTGCCAGGAGGGGTCTGCAGGGCAGAGCTGAGCACACAGCGGGTGGGATGGGCTCTGGGAGCACTGACAGGGAGGAGATGTGGGCACAGAGCAACAGCCCCCAGCAGGAGCAGCTCCAGGCAGCAGAGACATGGGCAGGGGGTGAGAGGGAGCTGCTCTCAGGCCATGGGAGGGGGGATTCAGGCACCTCCCTGCCATCCCCTGCTGTGCAGACGCCTTCCCCAGAGAAAACCCTCTGTCTTTTTTCCCACCCAGCAGAGCCTCTGCCCTTACGGCCATGGGGACTCAGTCACCTTCTCAGTGTCCTCACCCCTGAAGAGGAGAAATTATCACATACTCTACCCGCCGTCCCCGTCCTGCCTCCATCGGCAGCAGCCCTGTGGCATTTGTCCATTTTGCCCCTCCTGTCTCTGCTGCTCTTGGTCTTATCACTGGCCGGGGATGGGGGTGGGATTCAGATGCACTTCAGAGACCATGCCACAGGGCAGCTGAGAGCAGGGCTGATGGACAGACCGACTGTCCTCACTCTGCACTAAGGGACAGTCCCTTTGCCTCGCAGCACCCACAAGGTTTCACTGGCAGTGCAGTGAAATGGCAGTGCCAAAAGCACTCCTCCGGTGTGGGGGGGCAACCAGAACAAAAGACACCAAACAAAATACCCTCAGCTCTGCTCTGCTGTCGAGTGAATTGGGAGTGACAATGCTGCAAAGCTCTTTGATATCATGAGTGGATTTAATCTGAGATCACCCCATGTTCCTGTTGACCTATTGCTGTAGGGCAGGACTGACTCCTCCAGAGCCCACAGCAGAGCCCCTGCTCCCTGGGGCACCCGCAGCCAGCACCAACCACAGCTCAGGAAAGGGACCTCCCAAAGGTCTTCCTGACAGAGGAGAGGCAGTTTCAGTGGGGTTTCTATGGGAAATACATTAGGTTTTACTCAGGGAAGTCTCTTCTAACTTGTCACTGCCTTTTCCCTCTTGGACAGTGCCCCATGCCCAGAGGCAGCAAATGTCCAACGGCAGCTCCATCACAGAGTTCCTCCTCCTGGCATTTGCAGACACGCGGGAGTTGCAGCTCTTGACCTTCTGGCTCTTCCTGGGCATCTACCTGGCTGCCCTCCTGGGAAACGGCCTCATCATCACCACCATAGCCTGCGACCACCGCCTCCACACCCCCATGTACTTCTTCCTCCTCAACCTCTCCCTTCTCGACCTGGGCTCCATCTCCACCACTGTCCCAACAGCCATGGCCAATTCCATGTGGGACACCAGGGCCATCTCCTACCAAGGATGTGCTGCCCAGCTCTTTCTGTTTGTCTCCTTGCTTGGATCAGAGTGTGCGCTTCTCACTGTCATGGCCTACGACCGCTACGTTGCCATCTGCCGACCCCTGCACTACGGGACCCTCCTGGGCAGCAGAGCTTGTGTCCACATGGCAGCAGCTGCCTGGGGCGGTGGTTTACTCACTTCTGTGCTGCACACGGCCAATACATTTTCACTGCCCCTCTGCAAGGGCAATGCCCTGGACCAGTTCTTCTGTGAAATCCCCCAGATCCTCAAGCTCTCCTGCTCAGACTCCTACCTCAGGGAAGTTGGGCTTATTGTGGTCAGTGCCTGTATAGTCTTTGGGTGTTTTGTTTTCATTGTGGTGTCCTATGTGCAGATCTTCAGGGCCGTGCTGAGGATCCCCTCTGAGCAGGGACGCCACAAAGCCTTTTCCACATGCCTCCCTCACCTGGCCGTGGTCTCCCTGTTTTTGTTCACTGCCATGTTTGCTCACCTGAAGCCCCCAATCTTGGATCTGATGGTGGCAGTGCTGTACTTGGTGGTGCCTCCAGCACTGAGCCCCCTCATCTACAGCCTGAGGAACAAAGAAGTCAAGGACGCAATGTGGAAACTATTCGAATATCTGCTACTTCAGATTAATAAGGTGCCCATTGTCCCACTAGGGCCCCCACTGTATCTCAGGAAAAGTCAAGACTCACTTTTATTTATATGTGTCGTTATTTTTTCTTTGTGACTTTTGGGGTTTTTTGTTTTGTACCTATGAAAATATCATTCTATGCCTCCTTCTTGTTTTTTCTTTAACCACAGACCTCAGGTACATATGGATCCAGGCTCCTGTAGGTGACCCGTTTTACGACAGGTTAGAGCTGATTGAAACAGCAGTACAGTAAAGGTCAACAAAGGGACACAGCAAGGTAATAGAGCTGAATTGAAACAGCAGTGCTGTAAAGGTCAATGAAGGGACACAGTAAGGTAAACAAGAGTAACCAGAAGCAGTCAGAACCAGAAAGAAGTTTGTTGTTACACTAAAGAATTTCTTTGTTATGTTTAATTGTACCAATCAAGAAATGTTTGCCCTTCGCGTGGACAGAAGAGAATTACCAATCACAAAGCTGTAACTATGCATGCCAGTTGCGTGAACGGGTGTTAGAGCGCGTGTAGTAGATAAGGAAGCTTTATAAACCCCTGTAAGTGCGCATTAAAGTGTCTCCGCTTTCCACCTATGCCGGAGTCCGTGCCTTCATTCCCTCAAATGGTGACCCCGACGTGATGGGGTAAATCAACGCTGCACGAGCGTCCGAAGAAGCAACGCTGCACGAGCATCTGGAAAAGCAATGCTGCACGAGCGTCCGAAGAAGCAACGCTGCACGAGCGTCCCTTAAAGCAACGCTGAATGAGCGTCCAGTAAAGCAACGCGAAGCGTCCGAAGGGAACCCAGCCGAACGAATCAAGCTTGCAGCTGGACTGCAGCTTCCACCCCAGGACATCGCCTGAAGGACAGGTGAGCGGCTGGGCATTTATAATGGGAGCTAACATTTCTGCGGAAGAAGAAGGTATAGTTAAGTTATTAACGCACCTTTTGACAAAAAGGGGAGTAAAGTATGACTCTTATAAAATCAAACTGTTGCTGAAGTTTTTGCAAAAGCAAGGAGCCCCCTCTACGGTCTCAGCTGTGTTTGATGTGGAGACGTGGGAACAGGCTGGAGAAACGATATGGGAAGCAGTTTCTAGAGGGAGTACAGCTGCCGCTGAAGTTATGACTACATGGCGTTTAGAAACTGAAACTTTAAGATCATGGCAGGCGGAAAAGAAGGTTCAAAGTGCTGCCACTCAAGCAGTACTCACAGCTGATTCGCGCTCAGAGCCAGCAAAAGCATTAAAGGAGGGAGATCCAATAGGATTAGCCCTCCCCGCGCGGCGCAGACCGGAGCAGCCTCTCCTCCCCTGGCCGCCATGGCTCTCTAAGGCCGTTATCGGGAGCAGAGAGCGGAGCTCAGCAAGCCCGGAGCAGGGAGCAGCCCCCCCACGGCCAGCCTCAGTCACCATCACACCGCGGGAGGCGGAGCGAACAGCCAGTCACCACCACCGTCCGCACCGAACAGCCGCCGCCGCCTGCCGCCAAAGAAAAAAAAAGAAAAAAAAAAAAGTATACATGCAGTTTATTGATAGACTACGGGACTCTTTAAATAAGCAGTTTGACAACTGTGAAGCAAAAGAAGCCTTAATGTTAAAATTAGCTGTGGAAAATGCGAACACGGACTGTAAAAAAATACTCCAGGCGATGCCAGCGAACATTACACTAGTGCAAATGATTGAAGCATGTAACCGTGTTGGGTCGGTGGAACATCACACCGCTGCGTTAGCTGGAGCCTTTGCAGCAGCTCTGCAAATCGGAGGCAAACGTTGCTTTCGCTGCCACGCTACAGGAGACTTTGCTACTGAATGTCCCCAAAAGGAAACAGGGGGAGGCGCAGTGACGCTGCCCGCCCACCCCCCCCTCGACCTGTCCCCGCTGAAGGGATGGCACTGCGCGTGCGCAACTGGGAGGAGTTAAAGACAGCGAACTCATTTTAATACAGACCGCCTTTGCGAACTCATTTTAATAAAGACCGCCTTTTCGGGGAAAGGTGATGAATATGTATAGACGTATGATGAATATGTAACATTTTGCTGACTAACTGGAGTGATAATTGTGTGTCTTGTTTGTAAATGCCCAGGTATTTTATGTTAAAGGTATTTTATGTTAAAGGTATTTTATGGTACTTTATGGTACTTTATGGTACTTTACGGTATTTTGTGGTATTTTGTGGTGTTTTATGCTAAAAGCATTTGTGTGTATTTTATGTTGGGAGCATTTGTGTGTGTTGTGGGTGTGTGTGTGTTTGAGACGCAGCGCTGCGAAGCGAGTGACAGTCCTGATTTGTGGTTCCGTAGCTCCATGTGTGTCCCGTTAAAAAAAAAAAAAGAGAGAGAGAGAGAGAGAGGTATTGGATTATCCCAGAGATTTGGGACGTTTGGGAATGAAAACGAAGCACAATAGCTAATAAGAAACAATCTAGAAAATAAGCATAAGGAGTCAGAAGAGATGGGTAACACTCAGAATAAGGGTATTTTAAAGAAAAGCCCCCTTGGTCATATATTGACACATTGGAGGGATGTTGTTGGAACCGGGGGTACAGAGAATAAGACGACTCTCACTAAATATTGTAATCAATGGTGGCCGATTTATAAGCTGGAAGATGGAACTAAGTTCCACTTCATGGGTCAATTGATTATAACACTATCTTGCAATTAATGTTGTTTTAAGGAGAGAAGGAAAATGGGATGAAGTGTCATATGCAGATATGTTTTTCACCCTCTGAAATCACCCGGAGTGGCAAAGGGACTGTGGAATGGTGCCGCCACAGGACCCTGTGCTACTCGCCCTCGAGCGGGGAAAATAACAAAGAACTTAAAGGTAAACTGAAGCGGTGTTGCTTGGCATGTAGTATCAGACAAAGGTGTACTAAAATAGATAAATTCACCAGGCATCAGAACAAGATCTAACTGATTTGCTTAAGCCTCCCCCTCGATCACAGAAACAGAATGTATGACTGAGATGGAAAAACAATTAATTGTAAAAAAAAACTGCAGGGGATTTGGCTAAGGACCATATCCTTTGATAACCTGGGGGTGAGGATATGCTTGTGTTTCCACAGGACGAGGACCACGATGGGTACCAGCCCGTGGCGTGCGGCCTTGGTTGGGATCATCATCCTCTACTGTTGCGGTTTCAGTGCCTCATGGATCTCCATCCAACCTAGAGCAAACATCTGGGTCACACTTGCCAACATGACGGGACAGAACCACATGTGCCTCTCGATGGCCAGCGCAGCCAACCCATTTACGACATGTTTAGTTGGAATTCCGCTTTCAGACAAGGAAGTTGTGACTGTTGTTAATAGTACCTCAGTAGGGCATCATATTATGTCTAAATGGAATGTTAATCTGACGGGAAATGCTAGTAAGGAAGCGGTAACCAACTGGGATGGCTGGGCCAACTATTTGCCGGTCGTTCCATTGGAGCCACAAGAATTAGATATTTTGGGAAGTGTGAGTGCCTATGCCTGTCTAAGCTTTAATTATACTGGACGTGATAACACCGTAATTGATGTAACAGCAAGTTTATCCGTCTATAAGAACGCATCTGTGTGGTGTAATTACACCACCTCTAAAATATCTAAGTCTTCAAACAAACCTTTAGCCTTGCCGGCCGGTGTGTTTCTCATCTGTGGGGACCGGGCTTGGCAAGGTTTTCCTTCTCATATTGCAGGAGGCCCTTGGACTCTGGGCCGCCTAACGTTGTTAACACCAAACACGTCCATGGTTTTAAATATTAACAGACTCCATGGGCGATCAAAACGATCAGTGAATCATTATTGAGAAGATTGTAAGGACAATGTGGATTTTTGGGAGGCAGATAAGACTATCGTAGCCTCAATCTTAGCGCCTGGTGTCGCTGCCGCCAAAGCCCTTGCGACACTTAATAAATGAGGATGTTGGCTTGCTAAGCAAAACAATGCCACATCAAAAGCTTTAAGTGCTTTGCTGGTAGATACAGATTCTATTAGGCACACCACTTTGCAAAATAGAGCAGCTATAGATTTTTTGTTATTAGCACAAGGACATGGGTGTGAAGAGTTTGAAGGCATGTGTTGTATGAATTTAAGCGATAACTCTCAAACAGTATTTCAACAGATAAAGAAATTGAAAGAGCTATCTGGAAAATTAACCACAAGCTCAGTAGGATTAGAATCTTGTCTGAAAGGGTTAGGATTAACAGGATGGTTAGTAGAATTAGCGAAAGGAGGACTTGTTTTGCTCATTGTATTAGTCACAATTATTATTGTAGTGCCTTGTCTGTTGCAGTGTTTGCTAAAAATGATTGAACGTTTAATGCACTCTATTTGGCTTGTGGAAACAAAGAAAGGGGGAATTGTAGGTGACCCATTTTACGACAGGTTAGAGCTGATTGTAACAGCAGTACAGTAATTGAAACAGCAGTGCTGCAAAGGTCAATGAAGGGACACAGTAAGGTAAACAAGAGTAACCAGAAGCAGTCAGAACCAGAAAGAAGTTTGTTGTTACACTAAAGAATTTCTTTGTTATGTTTAATTGTACCAATCAAGAAATGTTTGCCCTTCGCGTGGACAGAAGAGAATTACCAATCACAAAGCTGTAACTATGCATGCCAGTTGCGTGAACAGGTGTTAGAGCGCGTGTAGTAGATAAGGAAGCTTTATAAACCCCTGTAAGTGCGCATTAAAGTGTCTCCACTTTCCACCTATGCCGGAGTCTGTGCCTTCATTCCCTCAGACTACTATGAAGAAAATCGACTCCATCCCAGCCAGAGCCAGGACAGAGTCACAGGTCACACAGTCAGGGTGAGGAATGAGGAAAGTCTTACTGAAATGACCTGAGGAAGTCTGTGGATCACAGTCCCGGGCTTTCATGAGGGACTCAGGCTCCTTGGTACCCGCTGGACAGGTAAGCAAGGATGCAAACACTCCAGGGGCTTGTGGGCAAGGTCCCAATGCCAACCGGGCCACCCAGTCTGATGCTCACCTGGACCTGGTACTCCCAAAAGAGGAAGAGCTGGTCAGGGATGTGAAGACCAGTGCCAGCCTTGGCTGTAGTGACTCTGAAATTGTGGTCTCCCTGATGCCCAGGGATGTGGGGAAGGAGAGTAGCAGAGCACAGACCCTGGACACCAGGGACTGAGAACGTGGCCTGTTGAGGGCACTGGCAGGTGGGATGCCATGGGGGCAGTGTCAGGGCCCTGAGAGCATCCATAGGCCTTCATGTCCCTGACCAGCCTCACCTGCGGCCTCCACCCACACCTCTGTCCATGGGCCCAGGAGACCATTGAAGCCAGGCCTGAATTTCAGCCCCAGCTTGATCTATGCTGTAGGTGTACTGGTCTCCAGACACAGCCATGGACACAGCCTTGCCTGCCCATGGACTTGTTGATTCGGACTTGCAGACTCACTTCCCAGCTTGATTCTCTATGGGTTGTCCAATGAAATGACACCATGGCCCTGCAAGTCCCAGGGCCTTTCTGTTTCCTTTCTTCCCATCACTTGGTCAGGTTTTGGGAGGAGAGGAAGGAAAAGCAGGTGAGGTTTCTGGGTGCCAGTGATTGAAAGGGGGGAGCAAAACTGTTCTCTTCAGCTCCTTTCTCAGAGTCCAAAATCTTCCACAGGAACCTGGAAGCTCTGAGATCCCTCCACCTCCCTCTCTTTTAGCAATTCAGATGAGAGTATGCCAGTCAGAGGATTTGTTTACATTCTGTTTACATCCTAAAGCACCCCATGGTCTGGAAATGTGTCATTTCCTTTTCTCTGGCCAAGAACGTCCTTATTTCAACATCTGACTATTGCCTATTATCTTCCTGCCCAGCACCACGCTTACAAGACTGGCTTCATCTTCCTGAAAGCCTCCCCTTAGGGACTGGCAGGTCACTATGAGGTTCCCAAGGCCATCCCTTCTGCAGGTAGAACAAGGTCCTTTCCCTCAGTTTCTCCTCCCAGGCAAGTGCTCCAGCCCCTGAGCATCTCAATGACTCTCCACTCAACTCGCTGCCAGTCATACACATCTTCCTTGCTGGGGTGGGTTGTCTCTGGCCAATAGCCCAGCAGCCACCCAGCCGCTCACTCCCTCCTCCCCTTCCCCAGTGGAGGCCCCAAAATTAGCACAGTAGTGTCCAGGTGGTCTAAGGAGCGATGAGCGTGGAGAGACAATCACTTCCCTCTCTCTTTTGGCAAGGCTCCTCTGGATACACTCCAGGACACTGCTGGCTGCCTTTGCTACCAGGTCGTGTGGTGGGATCGTGTTTTGCCTTCTGTCCCCCAGCACCACCAGGGCCTTTCCTGCAGAGCTCCTCCCCAGGCCCTGCAACTGCAGGGTGTCAGTCTATCCCTGGCGCAGGATCTTTGTCCTCCTTCTATCTCATCAAGTTCCTGACAGGACAATCTTCCCGCCTGTCAGATTTCCCCTGAATGGCATTCCGAAGGCACAGGAATGGCCGTCCCAATTTAGTGCCATTGACACAGGTGGTGAGAGTTGCCTCCTCCAGGTCATAGGTACAGATGTCAAACTGCACAGGGCCCATCAGAGTCCCCTGTGCTGCCCCACAAGGCCCCAGGATGTCCCACCGGCCTCCAGGTAGGGTATGACCCCTTCACCATGGCTCTCTCAGCCTGATCCTCCAACTGGTGTTTGACCCATCTGTTTCTCTATGCATCCAGATGGTCATGGCCTAACTTGGGTACAAGAATATTCAGGGAGACCATGCCAAGAGTCTTGCTGAAGCTGAGGTAGATGTTGACCACTCTTCTCCCCTCTTCCACAAATGCAGTTACTTCCTCATGAAGGCAATCAGGTTGGTGAGGCATGATTTACCCTTGGGAAGGCCCTGCTGACTGCTTTGGGACACATTCTTCTCTTTTTGGTGCCCAGAAATGTCACCCAAGAGGACCCATTCGATGGCTCACTCCTCCCCAAAGTGAGCTTGTGCAGCCTCTGGTTCCCTGGGCTGCCCTTTTGGCCTCTTTCAAAGACGGGTGCAACATTTGCTTGCCCTCACTCACAAGAGACCTCTGCCAATCCCGTGACAAAAATCCCTTTCAAAAGGGATATTCCAAAGAAATATCGATCTTCCAGTGTAACTTCATTACCACTCTTCTGCCAGCTATACCACATACTTAATTTCTCTAATCTTACCTATATTTTCCCCTATCCAGGATGCAAAGACCATTTCTAAAGTCATCTTTTCAGCAGACTGTCCAGGCAAAGGCCCTTTCCATTATTCTCCAGTTTTCTCCTTCCCTTATTCTTTGTTCATTCAGGTACCTCTCACTGATGCTGCAGCTTTGAGCTTCAGGGAGGAAAAGCCTGCCTGTGTTTCAACTGCCTAATTCTCTCCTTAGCCAACTCTTTAATTATGTTTATATCTATATTTTTTAATCTAGCTACCTAAACTATTTCTCATAAGATTATCCCTTGTAGAAAGGAAACCTCATTAGGGGCAGCTTGTACTTAGCACATCCTTGTGGAGTGTGTTTTACTGTTTAAGAAACGTGATCATGCTTTACTTTTCTTTGCTTGTAAATAGGAAAAATCCTTCTGTGCCTGTGTGCAGCCAGTTCTCTAAGGAAATCAGGTGGGAGATGGGGCAAAGGAGCTGTAGCATCCAGCTGCAGACTTCAGTGGAGAAGTCTGATGTAAGGAAAAGGGATGCAAGTCCTAGGAGGACAATGAGAAAACTGGTGGGGTTACGGAGGTGAAGAGCAAGGTTGTCCATACAGTGTCAGACCCCAAGGGACTGCTTCTCCTACCTCTCCAGACCTCCTGAGGAGACACTCTGCATCCATATCACTTGGAGAATGCTGCTATCACCTCTTCTCTACACTGAAAAGTCATAGAACATACCCTTTAAGATCAAACATCATTTTTATTAGCTGCACTTTGAAATCTTCCTCTTTCACTACACAGTAAACCCTTTCCAATTAGTTGTACAAGTCTTGAAGACTGGAAGAAAATCACAGGAAGAGAAAGGGCTCGTTAGGGCTTGCTGTATTTTAATGAGCCCCATGGTGTTTGTGGGGCTGAGTCCAAGAACCTCAGATCCTGAGGGGAGACTGAACAAGCCTTTCAAGGAGGCAAAGTCAGAAGCAAAACCCAAAGTTCCTTGAAGCATTAATGGGCCCCACTGAGGGCCATTCCTGACAAAGCCTCCCCAGGGACTCGTTAGAGCCCATAATTGGAGGCTGTGCTTGCAGGGAGGCAAAGGCACTGTGCAGGTGGCTGTAATGCTGAGAAACGCCTTGATGTTCTCAGCAAGCAGAAAGGCCAAGGCCTGACCCCCAGGCCCTGAGAAGGCAGGTCCTGTCCCTCACGTGTGGCTCAGGGCTCTTCCTGGGGGCAGTGGGATGTGAGGGGGACCATTGCCAAGTGGAGGAAAACTGGGCAACACCTCCCAGCCTCCCCAAGTAGGGATGAGGAAGAAATAAAGTATAGAGCCTCAAAAGAAAGTTTCTCCTGGTAGGCCTTGGTGGTGGAGGCAACTGCCATAGCCAAGGGGACAAAGACCTTGGTTCCTTTGGGCCTTTCAGCCTTGCCAGTGCCCTTGGCCATCTCTGCTGCAGGCTGTCCTACACTGTCCCATGCCTGCGCCTCTTTCCCTTCAGGCTGCAGGCACCCATCTTGCTTTACCACCAGCCCTCACTCTGGCATTTCTATACCTTCACTGATGTGTCTCCATCCTCCCTGGCTGTTCCTTGAAACACAAAGCCATGGGCTGATCCGGAGTCCCTCTGGGTGACCTCTTGCACCACAAGGCCACCCTTTTAGGGTTGCTCAGGGTTTCATTCATTTTGGGCTTGAAAAGCTCCAAGGATGGCGATGACACAAGCTCTCTGGGAGATTTGCTCCAGTGCTTGACTGTCTCCAGCCTGTTTGTTCTTGGAAAAGAGAATCCTGGAGGGGAAGGTGTTCAAAGTCTTGCCGCAGTCCTGGTAAATGACGCTGCTCTCCCGTCACGCACCGATGCAGCCCTTTCATCATGGGAAGCAATGAGGACGATCAGGCATGATCAGCCCTGGGTTCAGAGGGCTGGAGCACCTCTACTGTGAAGACAGGCTGAGAGAGTTGGGCTTGTTGAGCCTGGAGAAGAGAAGGCTCTGGAGAGACCTTCTAGCAGCCTTCCAGTCCCTAAAGGGACCTCCAAGAAAGCTGGAGAGGGACTTTTTATAAGGGCACGGAGTGATAGCACAAGGGAGAATGGCTTTAAACTGAGAGGCGAGATTTAGATGAGATCTAAGGAAGAAATTCTTCACTCTGAGGGTAGTGAGGCCCTGGCACAGGTTGCCCAGAGAAGATGTGGATGCCCCATCCCTGGAAGTGTTCAAGGCCAGGCTCGATGGGGCTTGGAGCAACCTGGTCTAGTGGAAGGTGTCTCTGCCCATGGCAGGGGGGGTTGGAAGTAGGTGATCTCTAAGGTCCCTTCCAACCCAAACCATTCCATGATTCTATGACTCTATAATGTGCGTCCTATTCACGGACTGCCTGCATCTACTGGAGAGAGATGGGACAGTCCCGTGACCACCTGCAGTGATTGGACTCCTTCGCTTGCAGACATGACCTGAATCTGTCTGAGATGCTCTCTGGTGTCTGTTTGCTCCCACCCTGAAGAAGGACAGCTTTCCTGTCGGTCCTGTGCTGTCCCAGCAAACCCACACGTGCTTGTGCTGGAGGGCCCAGACATCTGACATATCCCTGCTGCCTGTGTTTGGCCATGGAATTGAGTGGCTCTAAGGAAAATATGGTGTGCATGGGAGGGAGGTGAGAATCCTTCTAGCCCCAGGACTACAAACCCAGGACTACAAAACCTCCGTTGCCTCAGCTGAATTCCTTCCCTCAGCACGGGTAAAGGAGATCCCTCTCTGTAACTGTGCAGGTGCTCTGTCAGATGGTGGGAAAAGGGCAGGTGGTTCTTCAGCCTGACTCTGTCTCGGAGAATAGACAGGTCAGTGCTGGAAAGAAGTGTCTCTGCAGAGGTGAGAGTGGGGCCATCAGGGATTCCTTCAGTCTCTTTCCGAGTAGGTTCCTGGGGAGCCCCAGGGACACCTGGAGGGAGCGCAGGGTGGGTGGGGGCAGAGAAGTGATGCAAGCGCAGGGTGGGTGGGGGCAGAGAAAGTGCTGCCTTGGGCTGGTCTTCTGCTGCTCCCGCCACAGAGGGAGCTGATGGCAAGTGGGCAGCGCTGCAGAGAGCCAGCTCTGCCCAGGAGCAGCTCCTCTGCAAAGCGCAGCAGGGCTGAGGGCACTGCCTGCAGGCCCCGAGGGGAGAGGAGCGAGGCAGAGAGAGCTTAAAGGCAGACGGGAGTGGAAGTACAGTTGAGGGTTCCCTGGGGGAGAAATCTTCACAGCCCTTGGCACGGTAAGTCTCTGGCTGCAGGGCGATGCAGCTGTAGGTCGGGGAGGGATCTCCAGAAGCTGACATAGCCCACAGCCGATGGGCTCTGTCAGGAGAACTCTCAAAGCTTCCCTTGAGTAGAGGAAGAAGACGTGCTCCAGAGCAGGGCTTTCCTGCTGCACCATCAGAGGGACGGGCAATGTCGGCCGCCTTCTCCCAGGGACGGCTGCAGGGTGTGAAGGTGGGTGTGCAGGCAGGGGTGGCCAGGGCTGTCCTTCAGAGCAGGGTCCCTGCGCCCCAGGGGCTGTGTGCTGGGGCAGGGACTCTGCCGCCTGCCAGGGTCAGCACTCAGCCTGCCCGGGGAGCTCCCCACGGCGCTGTGGGGAGAAGCTCTGGGTGGAAGAAGCAATCCCTGGCAGGGCAGGGTCCTTCTGCTGTCGAGAGGGTGCTGCATGGGTCAGGGCTGCTCAGACCTCCAGATCACCACTAGGAAACTTCCAAGGGGATGTTTCAAGGGGAAGGTCCAGGCAGAGTTTACTATAAAGATAAGGAGATTTCCCAAGTCTGTGTTTTCAGTTTTGTACTCTGAGGGCAGGGGACAGGAGGGGAGGAAGAGGAAGAGGGAAAGAGATGTAGAAAAGGACCTGTTTGAACAAGTCATTGAAACTCCTGAGCGTATCTTGGAGTGGTCAGTAGGTCTGCTAATAGCCTCCTGAAGTGCCTTCAGCCACTCCTCTGCCTACAGACAGCACCAGCAGTGTGATCCCTCTCCCTCCCAGAAAGGTGCAAGCCCAGGGCAGCTGGGAACAAGACAGAGGGACAGAGCAGCTCCCCGCTCTCTGCACTAAGCCGCAGGCAATCCTCTTGCCTCGCAGGGCTCACTCTGTTCTCCCCGAGTGCAGCAGAAATGCTGAGGGTTTCTGAGATCCAAGAAAACTCCGCAGGGGAAAGGGAAGGGAGCTGTAAGTAAAGCTCTCTCACACTGCCTTCTGCCATCCCGGTTCCTTAGCACTGGGAGTGCAGATGCTGACAAGCCCTTCTGCGTTAACAGCAGTTTCATTGGATAAAGTCCAACACCAGGATGACCCCTGCCCCCACTCTGCCCATGAACCCACTGCTGCAGAGCAGGGCTGACTTTCCAAGAGGCCATGGGCAGAGATCCTGCTCTTCATCGCACACTTGACCAGCACCAGCCAGGGCTCCAGCCACGGAGCTGCAGGAAGGTCTCCTGGAAAAGGAAAAGGGTGTCTGTGTGTGGCAGGGGGAGAGTCTATGAGAAACAGGTTTGATTTTGCTCAGAGACATCTCACCTAACTTCTCACTGTTTTTTCTCCTATGACAGTGCCCCATGCCCAGAGGAAGGAAATGTCCAACAGCAGCTCCATCACTGAATTCCTTCTGCTGAGGTTCATAGACACACGGGAGCTGCAGCTCTTGCACTTCTGGCTCTTCCTGGGCATCTACCTGGCTGCTCTTCTGGGAAATGGCCTCATCATCACCACCGTAGCCTGCGACCACCGCCTCCACACCCCCATGTACTTCTTCCTCCTCAACCTCTCCCTCCTTGACATGGGCTGCATCTCCACCACTGTCCCCAAATCCATGGCCAATTCCCTCTGGGACACCAGGGCCATCTCCTACTTGGGATGTGCTGCACAGGTCATTTTCTTTCTCCTTTTCTTCTCAGTAGAGTTTTCTCTTCTCACCATCATGGCCTACGACCGCTACGTTGCCATCTGCCAACCCCTGCACTACGGGACCCTCCTGGGCAGCAGAGCTTGTGCCCACATGGCAGCAGCTGCCTGGAGCAGTGGTTTTCTCACTGCTGTGCTGCACACAGCCAGTACATTTTCACTGCCCCTCTGCCAGGGCAATGCCCTGGACCAGTTCTTCTGTGAAATCCCCCAGATCCTCAATCTCTCCTGCTCAGACTCCTACCTCAGGGAAGTTGGGCTTACTGTGATTATTCTCTTAGTAGGATTCAGCTGTTTTATTTTCATCGTGTTCTCCTATGTGCAGATCTTCAGGGCCGTGCTGAGGATCCCCTCTGAGCAGGGACGCCACAAAGCCTTTTTCACGTGCCTCCCTCACCTGGCCGTGATCTCCCTGTTTTTGATCACTGCCATGTTTGCCTACCACTCCCTCTCCTCCCCAGCCCTGGACCTGGTGGTGGCAGTTCTGTACTCAGTGGTGCCTCCTGCAGTGAACCCCCTCATCTACAGCGTGAGGAACCAGGAGCTCAAGGATGCCCTATGGAAATTGATGACTGGGTGTTATTCTGTAGAAATAAACTGTCCATTTTCTTATGCATATCATTCATAATGTAACTCATCATGGGCCCAGCCTGCCTTCTGTAGTTTGTGGTGAAGTCCTTTTTTGCGATGTTTTACTTGTGATCATATTTTGCACAAAGAAATGTCCTTCTTTATCCCACTTCTAACTTGGCATCTGCCTGTGCAGTGTTACCCGGAGACTGTGTAAATGAGAGCCATGGGCTCTCTGCTTTGCAAAATAATAAAGGACCCTACAGCAAACTCTTTTTCTGAGAGCCTTCCTCTGAGACCTCTCTGGTGCTGCAGTGGCACTTCCTGTGTGCAGCAGTGGAGGGGAAAACAGTCCCATCACAGCAGCGCTGCCAGGGAGCACCAGCGCTTGGTCTTTCCGGAGCTGCTCTCTTGTCACCTCCACACTCTCTTCCTGAGCCCTTGCGTTGGGTTTAAGGCCTGAGTGCCCTGGCAGTTTGGTCACAGTCCTGCTGCGTGGCAGTCCTGTGACCGCAGGCAGGGACAGGTGATGGGCACCTCTGTGACAGAGCTGGCCTCCCCAACAGCATTTCCATCATACAAGGGCATCTCCTGATTGCAGTGCCTGAAGGCTTAGGTCTTCTTTCACAATTGCTCTCAAGAACACATCCAGGAAAGGGTCAGGAGAGGAAAACACCAGTGAAGAGCACAGATGTGTGTGAGTGTGCAGGGTGGGGGCACATGGCAGTGTCCTTGCACAGCCAGGCTGCCGGGGGAGACCTGAAGGAGCAGCAGAGCAGGGTCTGGTCTGTGCCCATGTTCGCTGGCCACCCTGGGGAAGCTGCTCCATGGCAACCGTCACAGAGCAGCCAAGAACAAACACCATTTCCAGCATGGGCCTCTCATTCCAGCTCAGACAGGTTGGTTGTCCCTCCACAGAGCGACACCAAGTGACTGGCTCAGAAGTCCATGTTTGCATGTTTGGCACGTACGGGACAACTGGGCGATCGGGCCCAGTCAGCATGGGTTTATGAAAGGCAGGTCCTGCTTGACCAACCTGATCTCCTTCTACGACATGGTGACCTGCTTAGTGGATGAGGGAAAGGCTGTACCTGGACTTTATTAAAGCCTTTGACACCGTCTCCCACAGCATCCTCCTGTAGAAACTGGCTACCCATGGCTTGGATGGGCGTACTCTGCACTGGGTAGGAAACTGGCTGGATGGCCAGGCCCAAAGAGTTGTGGTGATTGGTTGGCGGCCGGTCACAAGTGGTGTTCCCCAGGGCTCAGTACTGGAGCCAGTCCTGTTCAATACCTTTATCAATGATCTGGACGAGGGGATCGAGGGCACCCTCAGTAAGTTTGCAGACGACACCAAGTTGGGCGTGAGTGACAGTCTGCTTTAGGGTAGGAAGGTGCTACAGAGGGATCTGGAGAGGCTGGATCGATGGGCCGAGGCGATTGTATGACATTCAACAAGGTGAAGTGCCGGGTCCTGCACTTGGGTCACACCAACCCCAGGCAGCGCTACAGCCTTGGGGGGGAGTGGCTGGAAAGCTGCCTGGCGGAAAAGGACCTGGGGGTGTTGGTTGACAGTCGGATGAATATGAGCTGGCAGTGTGCCCAGGTGGCCAAGAAGGCCAACGGCATCCTGGCTTGTATCAGCAATAGTGTGGCCAGCAGGACTAGGGAAGGGATTGTCCCCCTGTACTCACACTGGTGAGGCCGCACCTCGAGTACTGTGTTCAGTTTTGGGCCCCTCACTCCAAGACATTGAGGTGCTGGAGCGTGTCCAGAGACGGGCAATGAACCTGGGGAAGGGTCTAGAGCACAAGTCCTATGAGGAGGGGCTGAGGGAACTGGGGATGTTTAGTCTGGAGAAAAGGAGGCTGAGGGGAGACGTTATCACTCTCTGCAACTACCTGAAAGGAGGTTGGAGCCAGGTGGGGTTAGTCTCTTCTCCCAAGTAACAGACGACAGGACGAGAGGAAATGGGCCTCAAGTTGCACCAGGGGAGGTTTAGATTGGATATTTGGAAAAATGTCTTCCCTGAAAGGGTTATCAGGAAGTGGAACAGGCTGCCCAGGGAGGTGGTGGAGTCCCCATCCCTGAAGGGATTTAAAAGACGTGTAGATGTGGTGCTAAGGGACATGACTTAGTGGTGGACTTGGTAGTGATAGGTTAACGGTTGGACTCGATGATCTTGGATGTCTCTTCCAACCAAAACAATTCTATGATTCTATGATATGGCGCGAAGATTCAAGCAAGTCTAGAGGCCAGGACATCTTGGGTGCAAGGGGAGCATTAGCAGGACTTCGGAAGAAGCTGAGCGACTTGTGGGAAACTCACAGACACTGGCAAATACTCAGAAAACTTTGTGTTTTGAGACACAACCAGTGAGGACAGAGAGACATCAGTAAAGCTTGCGAGATCCTGTGTCAGAGTGAGGCAAGGAACCAGGCGGGTAGTTAAAGTCTGCAAGGACACAGGCACAGTCATAGGACAGTGTGGGACACCCTGTGGTGGGGATGGCCACGGGCCTTGGTGGGTCTGGGACACCACCCCAATAGAACTGAGATCCTCATCCCCTTGGCTATGGCTGCTGTGTCTTCCACTGAGGCCCACTCTGAGGTTTTCAGAGCCACCTCCACATTTGGTTTTCTACCTGTAACTGGTGCTTCTGACTTTCTGCTTTGCCAGTCCCCAGGGATGGGAATCTTCCCTGGTCAGTCCCTCCATGGTCTTGCCAGTAATGGCCCTCAGTGGCCCCCCCCAACACCCTCAGAAACTTGGAGGTTTGCTCCTGATTTTTACTTTTCCAGAGGCTTGTTCAGTCTTTCAGGAGCTGCAGTTCAGGAACTTGGCACCAGAGGGCGCACGAACATGCCAAACGCCCCAGCAAGCCAAGTCTCTGTGCAGAGTTTTCCTGAATTCCTCAGTTCTTGCGTGGTTAATTAGAGAGATTTCAGAAGTGGAAATATTACAATACTAAACAACAATAAGAAACGATTTCTGCTTTTTCAATTTTTTTCTATATTTTTTCTTACACATTGATATCAGCAATCTCCGGCCAATTCTGATCCTGAATGTCTCCTACTGTAGTCTGAATATGGAAGTCAAGACCTTTTACGTCAGACACTCTATGGGCAGTCTTCATTCCTATCCCTACAACACCACCATTTCTCTCATCAGGTACTTGGGATTTACAGCAGTCCTGTTCAAATCTGAGATTTTTCCAGTCTTGTTGCGGTTTAGCCCCAGCAGGAGGCTGAGTCACGCGGTCGCTCGCTCACACCCCCACTTCCAGCAGGACGGGGAGAGAATCAGGACAAAGAAAGGCAAAACTCCTGGGTTAACCACAACAACAGTTTAACCGAACAACAAAGAGAAAGAAAACAAACAAACGAGAAACCCCAACAATAACAACAACAGAGTGTACTTAGCGGTGCCTCTGGTATAGGTTGCTCGCTGCCCAGAGCCCAACGCCCACACCGCTCCCGAGCAGTGATCCCCCCCCCAGCTAAGGTCGACCCCCTCTATATAGTGAGCGTGACGGTCACATGGTATAGAATAGACCCCGGCCAGCTTCAGGCAAAAATTAACCCTATCCCAGCCGCAACCAGGACATTATCCACCCCTTATTCTATACCATAGACGTCATGCTCAGATCCTACACTTTCAAACTAATCACCACCACTTTTCCTGTTTTATATATACATAGATACACACACAGACATCATTCCCTTAGTCTATGGACCATCCCTTTGAAGTGTCTATTGAGTTCATTTAGTCCATGACTTCAGGCTCCATCTGTCAGAATAGTCTCTTGGGGCAGGAGAGATGATGTGGAGTTTGCTCAGTCGGCGAAACAGGGCTGGGTCTCGGCGTGGTGCGGCAGGTGACACTGGACGCTGTGGGAGGATGGTCTGTAGTGTTGGTTTGTTGCATCTGGGCCTTGCAGTTGCGATATCTGGCTCGGCTGGTGTATCATGTCCACAGTCTGTGGGTTGAAGATGTCAGTCTCTTGAGGAAGTTGATGGGCGCCAGTTGCTAAAGCCAGTTCTGCTTCCATTACTGCTGCACTTTGCTCCGTTTTATCAATAGTTCATTCTTTATTAATTTGGGTAATTCTTGCTATAATATCATTGATTTGGCTTATAGCAACTGTGATAGAGATGACATACAGTGACAACGTTATATAGCAATTAACATCATACAGTTTCATTCATTGACTATTCTCACCCAAAATCAAATCCCCTCGAGGTACACATTGGACTTCCCCATCCTTTTGCATCACCCACCAAGTGCACCCAGGTCCTTGAGCAAAAACAATCCCATGGGTGGGTTTGCCTTTGCCTGAGGCAGGAGTAACCCAGACTGTCTTCCCTCACGTATTCTTCATGGGCACTACAGGAACTTTATCCCCTTCTACAGTATGTAAAGGCTTTGATTGGGCAGGACCAGCTCGATTGGTAGATCCTCTAGTGTTAACTAACCAGGTGGCTTTTGCTAAATGTGTATCCCAGTGTTGGAAGGTCCCACCACCCATTGCTCTCAGTGTCATTTTCAGGAGTCCATTGTATCGTTCAATTTTCCCAGAGGCTGGTGCATGATAGGGGATGTGATACACCCACTCAATGCCATGCTCTTTGGCCCAGGTGTCTATGAGGTTGTTTCGGAAATGAGTCCCGTTGTGTGACTCAATCCTTTCTGGGGTGCCATGTCGCCATAAGACTTCCTTCTCAAGGCCCAGGATGGTGTTCCGGGCGGTGGCATGGGGCATGGGATATGTTTCCAGCCACCCGGTGGTTGCTTCCACCATTGTGAGCACATGGCGCTTGCCTTGGCGGGTCTGTGGGAGTGGGATAGAATCAATCTGCCAGGCCTCCCCATATTTATATTTCAGCCATCGTCCTCCATACCAGAGAGGCTTTGACCGCTTGGCTTGCTTGATTGCAGTGCATGTTTCACACTCATGGATAACCTGTGCGATAGTGTCTATGGTCAAGTCCACCCCTCGGTCACGAGCCCTTCTATATATTGCATCTCTCCCCTGATGGCCTGAGGTGTCATGGGCCCACCGAGCTAGGAATAACTCACCTTTATGTTGCCAGTCCAGATCCACCTGCGCCACTTCAATCCCAGCAGCCTGATCCACCTGCTGGTTGTTTTGATGTTCCTCAGTGGCCCGACTCTTAGCTACGTGGGCATCTACGTGGCGTACTTTTAGAACCAGCTTCTCTAGCTGGGCAGCAATATCTTGCCACAATTTGGCAGCCCAGATGGGTTTGCCTCTGCAGTGCCAGTTGCTCTGCTTCCATTGCTGTAACCACCCCACAGGGCATTTGCCACCATCCAGGAGTCGGGAGAGAGATAGAGCACTGGCCACTTCTCTCGCTCAGCAATATCTAAAGCCAGCTGGATGGCTTTCACCTCTGCAAACTGACTCGATTCACCTTGTCCTTCAGTGGCTTCTGCAACTCGTCGTGTAGGACTCCACCCAGCAGCTTTCCACCTTCGATGCTTTCCCACAATACGACAGGACCCATCAGTGAACAGGGCATATTCCTTCTCATTTTCTGGTAGTTCATTATACAGTGGGGCCTCTTCAACACGTGTCACCTCTTCCTCTGCCGACATTCCAAAATCTTTGCCTTCTGGCCAGTCCATGATCACTTCCAAGATTCCTGGGCGACTGGGGTTTCCTATTCGAGCTCATTGTGTGATCAGTGCAACCCACTTACTCCACGTGGCATCAGTGGCACAATGTGTCGAGGGGACTCTCCCTTTGAACATCCAGCCCAGCACCGGCAGTCGGGGTGCCAGGAGGAGCTGGGCTTCAGTACCAACCACCTCGAAAGCAGCTCGAACCCCTTCCTATGCTGCCAAGATCTCTTTTTCAGTTGGAGTGTAGCGGGCCTCAGATCCTCTGTATCCCCGGCTCCAAAACCCCAGGGGTTGACCTCGAGTCTCCCCTGGTGCTCTCTGCCAGAGGCTCCAGGTAGGGCCGTTCTCCCCGGCTGCAGTGTAGAGCACATTTTTAACATCTTGCCCTGCCCATACTGGTCCAAGGGCCACTGCATGAACTATCTCCTGTTTAATTTGTTCAAAGGCTTGTCGTTGCTCAGGGCCCCACGTGAAATCGTTCTTCTTTCGGGTCACGTGATAGAGAGGGCTTACAATAGAACTGTAATTTGGAATATGCATTCTCCAGAAACCCACAACGCCTAAGAAAGCTTGGGTCTCCTTTTTGTTAGCTGGTGGAGACATAGCTGCTATTTTGTTGATCACATCTGTCGGAATCTGACGACGTCCATCTTGCCATTTTATTCCTAGGAACTGGATCTCCTGTGCACGTCCTTTGACCTTAGTTCGTTTTATGGCAAAGCCAGCTTCCAGAAGAATGTGGATTATTTTTTCCCCTTTCTCAAAAACCTCTTCTGCTGTGTTGCCCCACACGATGATGTCATCAATGTATTGCAGGTGTTCTGGAGCTCCACCCTTTTCCAGTGCAGTCTGGATCAGCCCATGGCAAAGGGTGGGGCTGTGTTTCCACCCCTGGGGCAGTCGATTCCAGGGGTACTGGACGCCCCTCCAAGTGAAAGCAAACTGTGGCCTGCGCTCTGCTGCCAAAGGGATGGAGAAGAACGCATTGGCGCTATCAGTGGTGGCGTACCACTTGGATGCCTTGGACTCCAGTTCGTACTGAAGTTCTAGCATGCCCGGCACGGCAGCATTCAGTGGTGGCGTGACTTCATTCAGGCCACGATAGTCCACCGTTAATCTCCATTCTCCGTTAGATTTCCGCACTGGCCATATAGGACTATTAAAAGGTGAATGAGTCTTACTGATGACTCCTTGGCTCTCCAGTTGATGAATCAGCTCATGGATGGGAGCCAGGGAGTCTCTGTTAGTGCGATATTGCCGCCGGTGCACCGTCCTGGTAGCAATTGGTACCTTCTGTTCTTCAGCTCGCAGCAATCCCACAACGCAGGGATCTTCCAAGAGGCCAGGCAGGGTAGAGAGCTGTTTGGTCTTCTCTGCGTTCACTGTGGCTACACCAAAAGCCCATCGGTATCCCTTTGGGTCCTTGAAGTACCCTCTCCTGAGGTAGTCTATGCCAAGGATAGAAGGGGCCTTTGGGCCGGTCCCAATGGGGTGCTTTTCCCACTTGTCCCCTGTTAAGCTCACCTCAGCCTCCAATACCGACAATTCTTGGCATCCCCCTGTCACTCCCGACATCCAGATGGGTTTCGTGCCCCTATATTCTGATGGCACCAGGGTACACTGTGCACCGGTGTCTACTAAAGCCCTATACTTCTGTGGGTCTGATGTGCCAGGCCATCGAACCCACACAGTCCAGTATGCACGGTCATCCCTTTCCTCCTCCTGGCCGAAGGCGGGGACCCTCTATTCCTGTTCCTTGTCAGAGTATTCCCTGTCTGAGCCTTGCAGCGCCAGACCAGAAGGCCCCTCCTCAGGATCAAGGGAGGTGACTTCAGTTCTTCTCTGTTTGGGAAACCACTGACTGCCTTCGTGTGTCTCTACAGCAACTCTGCTGACAGACTTCCTGGGTGGCTCCTTCTTAACAGCTGTCTTCCCTCTCAGTTCATGTACACAGGCTTCCAGCTTCAAGGTGGGTTCACTGTCCCACTTCCTCATGTCCTCCCCCTGGTCACGCAGGAAGAACCAGAGTGCTCCACGCGGCGTGCGTCTGGGGCTCCCTTTCCCTCTGACCGAGGCAGGAGAGGACTGATTTCTTGGGGCACCCCTGATAGCCAAGGCACTGGCCCGTAGGGATGAGGCGGTACAGAGATTTTCTTCCAAGTTTTGGAGCCAAGACGACACTCTCTCCACAGTTGGCGTATCAATATCCGGGCAATACATCGCTGCCAGGCTGTTAGAATATGACGCTGGGGCACTCTGAATCACCTTTCTCCACATAGCCCATGTGCACAGGACATCCTCTGGATCTTTGGAGACTTCATCATTGTCTAGATCCCTGTAGATGACTTCCAGTACCGCTAATTCTCTCAGGCACTGGATGCCTTCATCTGCAGTGGTCCACTTTCCTGGGGAGTTCCCAAATCTTCCTTGAATGGATATCTTGCCCTCACGCTTGAGAGGAGCCGTCTCCAGAGACTGCAAATTGCTGCCTCTTTTCCAATTCCTCTCTCAATTCCCCGGTTCCTAGCAAGGGATCCCAGCTGTTGGGCTTCCTTGCCTTCCAAGTGCTGACTGTCAGCCCCGCTATCCCAGCATCGGAGCAGCCAGGCAGCAATCCGCTCACCTGGCTGGCAGCTGTAATCTTTCCGCATGTCTCGAAGTTCTGCTGAGGTCAGGGACCGGGTAGTTTCTGCTTCCTGTCGGAATTCTCTCACTCCTTCCTCCAATGTCTTTGTCAAAGGACCGGCTTCGTGATCAAACCTTTCCTCTTTTTCCTCTTCCCTTACTAATCGAGGATATGGACCTGTTGTCTTCCTTGTCCATTGTTTCTTTTTAACTACTGGGGCAATTACTGTAGTTGGTGATGTTGTTTGGGTCCCTATCTCAACCATGATGTCCTCAGGTGCAGTTTGGGTCCCTGCCTCAACCGGAGTCCTCTGGGAATGCTGAACTGCGGCTCGATAGGCACAAGCCAGGCCCCAGTACAGCGCTAGAAGCTGGTGGTTCTCATTGGGATAGGCAAGGCACCCTTCCATCAGGTGGCGTGTCAGTTTGCCAGGGTTGCTTGCCTGTTCAGGAGTAAAGTCCCACGCTATGGGAGGTGATAACCGCCCTAGGAACCTGCCCAAGTCCTTCCACACACCCTGCCACCCTGGGACCGGCTGTCTCAGGTCACGCTTTAATATAGCCTCACCCAGAAGTTGTCTTCTCTTCCACCAGGATGAGACCAGATTCCACAAACCCCGTAATATGCCAACAATATTAGTAAGTAGTACCAAGCAGCTCACATAAGGGTGAGCAAGGACCTCAGGAGCCTGCGTAACAAACCTATCCACATCAATCCTGGGTAGGGAGAGGGAGATGATGTATTCCCTCATCCTCTCCACCAGATAGCTCCCCCAGCACAGTGAGACCATCAGTGCCAGGACAAAGCACATTCGCATTGTTCGCATTAACATGTTGCCAAAAGTCAAGAGAGAAACAGTGCAGCCAGCAAACTTTTTGACCCGTGCAGGAGCTTGTCACTTAGTAACTACTACAGCTAGAGCACACTTAATACAAAAGTGCTGTTGTCGGGCCCCACGCTGGGCACCAAAAGGGACTGTCGTGGTTTAGCCCCAGCCAGAGGCTGAGCCATGCGGTCGCTCGCTCACTACCCCTGCCCCCCCATGCCCCTGGTGGGACGGGGAGAGAATCAGGACAAAGAAAGGCGAAACTCGTGGGTTAACAACAACAGTTTAACCGAACAACAAAGGGAGAGAGAACAAACAAACGAGAAACACCAACAATAACAACAACAGCGTGTACTTAGCAGTGCTTCCCGTACAGGTCGCTCCCCGCCCGGAGCCCAACACCCAGCCCACTCCTGAGCCACCCCTCCGGTCCACCCCCTCTAAATAGTGAGCGTGACAGTCACATGGTATAGAATAGACCCCGGCCAGCTTCTGGTGAAAATTAACCCTATCCCAGCCACAACCAGGACAAGGAGGAAGAAATGTCACTCGAAGGGTAGTGCTGTGGTGCAAGGGGTCACCCAGAGGGAGTGTGGATCAGCCCATGGCTTTACGTTTCAAGGAACAGGCTGGAGACACATCGGTGAAAGTACGGAAATGCTGGGGTGAGAGCAAGGTGGGGAAGTGAGATGGGTGTCTCCAGCCTGCAGGGGAACAGAGGCAGGTGTAGGACCGTGTAGAACAGCCTGCGGTGGAGGTGGCAAAGGGCGCTGGCAAGGCTGGAAGGCACCGACAGAACCCAGGTCTTTGTCCCCTTGCCTATGGCAGTTGTCTCTGCCGCTGAGGCCTAGGAGAAGCCATGTTGTCCTCATGGCACTGGGGCCTCGTTGCCTCCTTGCAACCCCATGGGGAAGCTGGAAGTTGTTGTGCCATTGCTGTCCTTCCCTCGGCCTTGCCCACCCCACATCCCACGGTCCCAGGAAGAGCCCTGAGCCGTGCGCCAGGGACAGGATCCCCCTTCCCACAGGATGGAGGTCATGGCTTGGCCTTTGTGCTTCACAAAGAGAACCAAGGGTTTTCTCATCATCAGAGCCACCTGCACAGTGCCTTTGCCTCCCTGCAATCACAGCCTCCAATTATCAGCTCTAATGAGTCCGTGGGGAGGCTTTGTCAGTAGTGGCCCTCAGTGGGGCCCATTAAAGCTTCAAGGAACTTTGGGTTTTTGCTTTTCCTTTGCCTCCTTGAAAGGTTTGTTCAGTCTCTCCTCAGTACCTGAGGGTCATGGGCTCAGCCCCAAATACACCATGGGCTCATTAAAATGCCAAAAGCCCTAACAAGGCATCTCTCTTGCATCATTTTCTTCAAGTATTGAAGACTTGTATAGCTAATTAGAGAGGTTTCAGGAGAGTAGGTCAAGAGGACCATATTCAATGAGCACTTTGAAGCAGTGATAGAAGAATTCTCCACTTGATATTGATGCAGAGTGTCTCTATCTGGACAGGCTGGATCGATCGGCCAAGGCCAAGTGTATGAGGTTCAACAAGACCAAGTGCCGGGTCCTGCACTCGGGTCAAAACAACCCCAGGCAACGCTACAGGCTTGGGGGGGAGTGGCTGGAAAGTGCCCAATGGAAAAGGGCCTGGGGGCGTTAGTCAACAGCAGCTGAAGATGAGCCAGCAGTGTGCCCAGGTGGCCAAGAAGGCCAACGGCATCCTGGCCTGTATCAGCAATAGTGTGGCCAGCAGGACTAGGGCAGGGATCGTCCCCCTGTACTCGGCCCTGGTGAGGCCGCACCTCGAGTGCTGGGTTCAGTTTTGGGCCCCTCACTCCAAGACAGACACTGAGGTGCTGGAGCATGTCCAGAGAAGGGCAACGGAGCTGGGGAAGGGTCTGGAGCACAAGTGCTGTGAGCTGCGGCTGAGGGAACAGGGGGTGTTTGGCCTGGAGAGAAGGAGGCTGAGGGGAGACCTTATTGCTCTCTGCAACTCCCTGAAAGGAGGTTGGAGCCAGGTGGGGGTCAGTCTTTTCTCCCAAGTAACAGGCAACAGGCCAAAAGGAAATGGCCTCAAGTTGCACCAGGGGAAGTTTAGATTGGATATTCATAAAAATATCTTCACCTAAAGGGTTGTCGGGCATTGGAACAGGCTGCCCAGAGAGGTGGTGGAGTCACCATCCCTGGAGGTATTCAAAAGACGTTTAGATGTGGCACTAAGGAATATGATTTAGTGGCGGACTTGGTAGTGATAGGTTAATGGTTGGACTCAATGATCTTGGAGGTCTCTTCCAACCAGACCGATTCTGTGATTCCATGATTCCATGATTCTATGATTCTATGATTAAGGAGGTGTCGACAGGTAGGAAAAGCAGCCCCTTGAGGTCCATCACTGTATGGACAATGTTGCTCCTCACCTCCCCAACCCCGCCATTTCTCTCTGTATGGTTGGCTATGTTAGTGGAAAATATATGTCCATATGACACACATAGGGTTTAGATTGCTCCCAGAGCAGGTCTTAGATTTGCAGTCTATCCAGAAGTTGACCTCAGATCCCCTCATCTCACCTGACACAGGCACCGAGTCCAGCAGGAGGGAGAAGATGGCCAGAGCGCAAACCTCACCCATAAACTGGGGTGAGTGGCCAGGGCTGGAAATGGCAATGGGAGAGACAAATGCCCTGGGCCCCTTCCCAGTCTGTCCATACCACCAAAGGCACAGACCGGCCTCCTCTCTTCTGTGAACCAAGGTGGTTCACACCTTGGAAGGATACCTTGAGGAGATACCTAAGTTTTTTCATGATGGTATCTCAGTAAGGGAAAACCAGCTCATTCCCCAGCCCCACAGGCTGCATTGTCCACAGCCTCGTGGATGAGAGGAAAGCTGGGAGAGTCCTTCCCATGGACACACCTGCAGGAAAGGACCCACAAGATCAGTGTGTGACTCTGCAGCTGAAACTCCCATCCCCAGAGAGCCTGACAGCAACACCAAGGTAACAATAGCAATAACACAGACTAGTAGAGAAACAAGGGAAATAACAGTGAGGGGCTGGCTGAGAGAGGCAGCCGGGCACTCGGGACAGCGTTCCCCTTACCCAGCTGGGCGCGCCGCCTCCCAGGCACCAACATTGCCGGGCGGCTGCTCTCAGCCCCTGTGCTCTGCAGAGGGAATGGGGCCCGTGGCTGGAGAGCTGCCCCACGGCTCTGCTGGAGCTCTGGCCGCAGAGGAGGTGGTTCATGCCTTGGAGCCCACGGCCCTGAGGGCAGAGGCTTTGCTGGCGGGGAGGGGAGGCAAGGGGGCTTGCTCAGAGGAAGGGGTCTGCGTTGGAGGGGATGATATGGAGTTTTCTGAATTCTCCCTCCCACTACATTTCTGATTTTAATTTCTTCCCATTCCCAGATCACATCCCTGCTGCCTGGAGATTCTCACCCTGGGAGGTGTTTCCCTCTGCCATGTTTTCTTGTCAGTGCTCACAGACCCCATCCCACCCTCTGCACACTCACCTTAGCTCTACAGAAACCTGCCTGTTTGCAGGGCACTGGCTGGGCGCGTGCTCCTGTTTGCGGGTGGAAAAGCACAGGTCAGAACAGCCCTGATGGGTCCAGCAGAGGAGTG
Source organism: Phoenicopterus ruber ruber (assembly GCA_009819775.1). NCBI lineage: Eukaryota > Metazoa > Chordata > Aves > Phoenicopteriformes > Phoenicopteridae > Phoenicopterus > Phoenicopterus ruber. The sequence goes on along the minus strand of WNMK01000048.1, from coordinate 552,640 downwards.
GCTGAGGGCACTTTAGGAGGATCCTGGCAGACCTAAGACCAGCAAACTAAAAAGACAGATTCTGGAAAGCTCCTTATCTTATAGTAATATCAGTCTTGACCTTCCTCTTGAAAAGACCCCTGGGAACGTCCTGGGGGTGATCTGGAGCTGTGAGCAGCCCTGACCCACCCAGCACCCTCTCGACAGCAGAAGGACCCTGCCCTGATGGGGGTCTCTCCTTCCACCCACAGCTTCTCCCCGCAGCGCCGTGGGGAGCTCCCCGGGCAGGCTGAGTGCTGACCCTGGCAGGCAGCAGAGTCCTTGCCCCAGCACACAGCCATTGGGGCGCAGGGACCCTGCTCTGAAGGACAGCCCTGGGCACCCGTGCCTGCACACCCATATGCACACCCTGCAGCCGTCCCTGGGAGAAGGCGGCCGACATTGCCCGTCCCTCTGATGGTGCAGCAGGGAAGCCCTGCTCTGGAGCACGTCCTTCTGTTCTACCCTAGGGAAACTGTGAGAGTCCTCCTGAAAGATCCTACAGGCGGTGGGATGTACGGGTCTTAGGCGACCTCTCCAGGCTAGTCACCTGCATTGCCCTGCATCCAGAGACTTACTGTGCAATAGGCTGTGAAAATTTCTACCCCGGTGAGCTCTCAGCTGTTTTCCCACTCCCATCTGCCTTTAAGCTCTCTCTGCCTCGCTCCTCTGCCCTCAAGGACTGCAGGCAGTGCCCTCAGCCCTGCTGCGCTTTGCAGAGGAGCTGCGCCTGGGCAGAGCGGTCTCTCTGCAGCACTACACGCTTGCCAGGAGCTCCCAGGAGCCTGGCCCAGCTCAGCAGCAGAGGACCAGCCCAAGGCAGCACTTTCTCTGCCCTCCCAGGCTCCCTGGAGATGTCCCTGATGCTCCAGGGGTGACAGGTCCTGCAAGGCAGCAGGATCTCTCCTGGGGAGCATAGGTTGATGCAGACTGAAGTAATCACTGAGTGGCCCTCTCTCAACTCTGGAGAGACTGATCTTAGACGTGGGATTTGTCTTACCATGGTGTGGTGGTCCACGAGAGCTGCAAATGTTCACCTCCCCTAGCCCCGTCCCATTGCCAGGCAGGACACCGCGGCAGTGACAGGCAGGGATCGTTTCCCCCTGGAAAAGGCAGATATTCAGCTGAGTCCATCAGGTATCTCCTCTCTGGGGAGTAGCCCGGAGACTGGAGTGGGGTTCGTCTCTCCCTCATCCACTCCACAGAACCAAAGCAGCTGAGATTCCTCTTGTCTCGGCTCAGTGTGCACAAAATAGGTGTCTGCAGGCCAGCCCCTTCCCTGAGCTCCCACTGGGACCCACGGGGATGGAGGGTGGCAGTCAGCGGCTCACACACAAACACCTGGTGGCATCTGAGGTGCCAGGGGTGGTCCAAGACTTGTGGATGTGTGTGCAAGCTCTGATGGAGCATACATGGGCCACCCACACCTGCCTGAGCATCAGCTGGGGGGCTGTGGGGAGGGTCCCTTGGTCACCTCAGATTACACCCAATGTTTAGGGCATCTGGAGGGCTGGTAGACTCACATTTCCATGGTGGCTGCTGGGCTTCCTGCAGAAGGAGGGTCAGATCTCCCTCCAGGCACCAGCCTCTGCACTCAGTAGAGCTCAGCTCGCTACAAAACTCATCCCTGCCCTGCAGGCACCTGCATTAGTTCAAGGCTCTCTTTTTAATGGTGTAAAAAGGCCTCTAGTGCCATACCAGGTGCTTGGCGTGCCCCGCGCAGCTGCGTGTGGCTGGCAAATATAGCAGAGGACCTTCAGGAAAGCCATGTCCCACCGGAGTGGGTGCTGGGCAGACACCTCAGGGCTTCCCAAAGGGCTCTGGTGCCTGTGTGCCAGCATCTGAATGGCAGCATCACGGCAAGGAGGCAAGATCCATCCTGTCTATGCCCAGGGGTGCTGCAGGATTGGGATGTGCATCACACCAGGATCTCCACTCGTGTTCCTACGCTCTCAACCCCCGACAGTTCTCCTCTCACTTGTCCTCTGCCCACGTACTCAAAGAAAAAACATGCCACTGATAGCCACAGTGTGGCTGGATCGCAGGCTTACCTCACGCAGGGACTTTCTCAGGGGTACCTTGTGCTCCTGGAGATGGGCACAAGGTGCTGCAGAGTCATCTCAGGCAGAAAACTCCTCTCTTGAAAGGCTGGCATGGCCCTGGCCTGTTTGTCTCCGGACTGCAGGATTTATTGTCTTTGGGAGCATCTCATTTCATCATTACATGGCCCCCTGCCATCCCTTCCAGCATGTCTTTGCTCCGAAGAAAAGCCTTTGCATATGTGGGGTCCTGGGTGCTCGGTTCCAGTTTTCTCCATGAGAAGTCTCGTCTGAGCATCTGCAACCCAAATGTGCACCCATGTCCTCAGCCTGGGACACAGGCAGGAGGATCTGGAGCCCCTTATTGTGTCACAGAGCTTCTGAGGGAACCACTGCTGTGACGTGGGGGGACAGCTTGCACAACTTTCGTTGCTGTGATGGATAGATACAGCTCTTTAGGAGGCGCTGGGGGAGGGGGGAAGAATGAGGCTGGGGAATGCCCTCTGTATGATGGGGCAGATAGAATGTATGGTGGGAAGATGACCGGTTGTATGAGCGTTTGCGGGTGAGGAACAGAGGAGACAGCAGGGAAGGTGACATCGAGGTGGAAGTTCGAACCACTCAGTCAGGGTGAAGAAGTGGACAGTCTTCTGTAGGCAACCCGAGGAAGTCTCCAGATCAGTGAACCTCGTGCTCACTGGGCGGGCAAAGTGCTTGGGTGCAAACAGTCCCATTGGGTCCTGGAGAGTCTCAGGGTCAACTTCTTATCACAGCTGCCAGGTGGGCCGAGAGAGCGTCAGGGCTGGTCAGGGATGTTAAAGTGTGAGCCTTGGCTGCAGTGACCGTGAAATTGTTGGGTCCCAGTTCCCAAGGGAAGTAAGGCAGAAGAGTAGCAGAACTCGGGTTTGGGATCTCAGAGAAGCAGACATTGGCCTGCTCAGGGCTCTTGTTGTAGGAGATCCCATGGAGAGGAAGCTCTGAAAGGTAAAAAATCTACGAAAGCTGAGAACCCTTTAAGGACATCTTCCTGCAAGCACAGGAAGGGTCTGTCGTGATACTCAGGAAAACAACCCTTCCTCTCAGGGACCCGGCTGGGCTAACCAGGAACCTCATGGCTCGGCTCCAGTGCCAAAAGGCAGCAGGCAGGAGGTGGAAGCAGGGACGGGCTACAAAGGAGGAGTTTAGAAATGTTGTCTGGAGAAATAGGGATTGTCTTAGGACAGTCAAAGCTCCCCAAAAGTTCAAGCTTGCAAGAGATGTCAAAGGGGAACAAGATGAGCTACTACCGCTTCCTTATCAATTAAAAAAACAAAGAAGGGTGAAGTAGGCCACTGCTGAATTTAGAACAGAATAGAATAGAATAGAATATTGTATTTCAGTTGGAAGGGACCTACAACAACCATCTAGTCCAACTGCCTGACCACTTCAGGGCCAACCAGAAGTTAAAGCACATTGTTAAGGGCATTGTCCAAATGCCTCTAAACACTGACAGGCACGGGGCATCGACCGCCTCTCCAGGAAGCCTGTTCCAGTGTTTGACCACATGCTTGGTAAAGAAATGCTTCCTAATGTCCAGTTGTCCTGCTTGCGGCTGGGATAGGGTTAATTTTCGCCAGAAGCTGGCCGGGGTCTATTCTATACCATGTGACCGTCACACTCACTGTATAGAGGGGGATGACCGGAGGGGGTGTCGCTGCTCGGGAGCAGGCTGGGCGCTGGGCTCAGGGTGGGGAACGACCTGTACAGGATGCACTGCTAAGTACACTCTGTTGTTGGTATTGTTGGGGTTTCTTGTTTGTTTGTTTGTTTTTCCCACCGGGAGCGGGGGGGTGAGCGAGCGACCGTGTGGCTCAGCCTCTGGCTGGGCTAAACCACGACAGCACAGTATCACGGAATCACAGAATCACAGAATCACAGAATGGTGGGGGCTAGAAGGGACCTCTGGAGATCATCCAGTCCAACCCCCCCACCAGAGCAGGGTCACCCAGCGCAGGCTGCACAGGGCCGCGTCCAGGCGGGTTTGAATCTCTCCAGAGAAGGAGACTCCACACCCTCCCTGGGCAGCCTGTGCCAGGGCTCTGTCACCCTCACAGTAAAGAAGCTTTTCCTCATGTTCAGACAGAACTTCCCGTGTTCCAGTTTGTGCCTGTTGCCCCTTGTCCTGTCGCTGGGCACCACTGAAAAGAGTCTGGCCCCATCCTCTTGACATCCGCCCTTGACATATTGGTAAGTGTTGATGAAATCCCCTCTGAGTCTTCTCTTCCTCAGGCTGAACAGCCCCAGCTCCCTCAGCCTTTCCCCACAGCAGAGATGCTCCAGGCCCCTCAGCATCTCTGTACCCTCCACTGCACTCTCCCCAGTAGTTCCTGATCGTCACCAATAGAAGGGCACAGGACTGGGCCCAGGGCAGGGCTTTTGCAGGCAGCACATATTTTGAGGCTCCCGGTAATGCAGTTCCTGGGCAGTGCTCAAGAAATGGGGGCAACTGAGAGGAATTGGTGTTCTGAGTCTGTCTCTCTCTGGCTCTGGGTGCCTATTTTGCACTTGCTCCCTTGCTGCCCTGTAGCCTCTTGCTATTTTTTGCTTCCTCTTTCTTTCTCCATCTGGCTCCTTGTCCCTATTTTTTTAAATCCCTCTCGCTCTCTGCCCTGTAGCCGGGATCTGTTTTTTCTCTCTCCGTCTCTCTGTCTCCCTCTTCCTATTTTTACATTCCTTCCACTCTGCCCTAAGGCCGGTCACTGTTTTGGCCTTTCTCTGTCCAGCTCCCTGTCTGGATTTTCTAATTCCTCCCTGTCTGTCCCACAGCCCACCCCCAGTTGTTTCTTTCCCCACAGCTCTCTCCCGCTCCCTCTCCTTCCTTCTCTTTTGTCCTGTCACCATGTGCTGCTTCCTGGCCTTATCTTGTCCCTCTGTCCTGCCTGTATCCCCTGCTCAGCTGGCTGGGCCTTCTCTCTCCCCTCCTCCTCCCTGCTCCACGGGGCCCGAGGGCCTGGGCAGCCCCGGGGAGGCGGCCATGGGGCCTGTGGGGCAGCTGGGCCTGGTGTCCCCGCAGGGTCAGACAGCAGGAAGGAGCCCCGGGGCATGCTGGGAACTGTAGTGCTGGGCCATGGGGCTGACAGGCAGACATGTTGTTCCCAGGGCATGCTGGGAGCAGTAGTCCTGGGGAACAGGACTGCCAGGCAGACATATTGGTTCCTGGGGCATGCTGGGAGCTGTAGTCCTGAGGCCACAGCCACCCCTGAGGCGAGCGAGGCCCTTGGGCAGGTGCAGGGGTGTCTCCTGCCCGCTGGCCACCCGGGGATGGCAGGGGGGAGCTCCAAACCTTTAAAGACGACATTTCTTACCTCTCCTACTCCAAGACAGCCTCACAGCCCAGCAAAACCACACTGCAGGGAGGAAACAGAGACACAAAGACACAAAGACAAGCACACTACAGGAATCTATGACTCTCAAAGAACAGACTCTTTCAACCACTCTTCCTTTTGCTTTCCAAAGTTCAGAGAGTCTTAAAAAACAACCACAATATCCAGGGGGCAACAGAACCACTTCTCTGAACAGGACTACCATAGATCCAGTTTTTCTTAGATTAACTTAGACCGGCCTCCCAGTCCCATTAGGGACAGGCTGGTCTTGGTTAGGTGGAGATCATGCTCGAAAAGTGTTGCCTTTAGGACGGAGAGGAGCATGCACGCTGGGAGCTCTAGTCCCTAATATGACAGTAGTTGAGAAGTTACATGATCAGAATGGGTGGGGAAGAACTTTTCTTAGGCGAACAAAGAGAGTTCACAACGCTATTGCAAAGCGGCCCACAAAATTCCCTAGCTTTGTTAGGTGGTTCCTTCCATGGCTTGGGGTGAGTGAATGCGAAAAGACAATCGTGACTATAGCTGCAGTAATTGAGGAAATTGAAAACCAAACTATGGGTGCAATAAAGGCCTTGCAGATTGAAAGGCCTAGCCTATCACAAGTAGTCCTACAGAATCGAATGGCCCTTGATTTATTACTGGCCTCCCAAGGAGGGGCTTGCCCAGTTATAAAGACACGCTGTTGCACGTATGTAGATCAAAGTGGAAGAATCTCTACAGACTTGGAGGAAATCTGGGAACGGACTAAAATTTTACATCAAGTCACTAAGGACAATACGTCCTGGGGATTTGAAGAAATGTGGAACAAACTTACCTCATGGTTACCAAATTGGACTTGGTTAACGAACTTGTTTATTAGGACACTAATTAGAAGATGTGTCTGTGTTATAGCTTGTGTTATGACTCAATGCTGGAGCTATTGCTCTCAGCTGTGTATGAGAATCAGGTTTGGGTATTGAGGCTTTGGATTTGTGAGTCCAAAGTCTCAAGAAAAGGGGGGAGATGATACCTTGAACAAAGGCTGAAAGATGACACTATGCCTTTGTTGGTAGTTCTGTGTGCTTGCTTTGCGCTTGCTTGAGCAATTTAGAAACTTCTGGTATGTAGAAATAGATAAGAGACCTAAGAAACCTTGAGCTTTGTAGGCAGAACCAGCCAAGACGAGCTAATGGTAACAAAAGAAAGAAGCCATATGCAGTAACCCACACTGTGCATGCTTCAAGGCAGAGTTTAACTAAAGGACACCAAGGAGACGACCACCAGAGGGTCCAGGAGACCCCAACGAACCACCAAAGAGCCTCACAGAAGACCCTCAGAGACTTAAAGCACATGTGTAATGAAGATGTGAATATTACAACTAGTTGTAGGAAATGACATGAATATGTATGATTATTCCAAGAATTTTAAGGACTATGTATATACTAGAATGATATAAATCTCTACTCTCGCGACTTACGGAATGCACGATAGGTGGAGTGATCCCCCGTGCATCCGGCACTGTAATGAAGAATGCCTGCCTTCTCAAACTTAAAAGGAAGTGTTAGAGGGCCCTTTATTTAACCCATTTTTCCGGTATCAACCCCGTTGCAAGGAGCAGAAGGACAGCCCCCCCGCTGAAGAAGAGAGGATCCCCCTGGAGGACCCAGATCACGCCAGCATCCCAGCCCCTCCGACACCTCTGTGAAACCCTCCCCTTCTCCGGCATCAGAGAGAGAAACTGCATCATGGCCGCACAGTACCGGTACCAGCACCGGTTCCACCACAGTTGGGAGCAGCAGATGCCCCCGAGGGCAGAGAGGGGCAGGACAAAAACAACCCAAAAGCACCCCCAACATGGTGGGGATGGAAGACCATTGGCATAGGAAACCATCACGGGACTGAGAAATCATCGCTGGGCTGGGAAACCATCACGGGGCTGAGAATTCATCGCTGGGCTGGGAAACCATCACAGATATGGGACACCAGGGTGGGGATGGGAAACCATCATTCGGGACAGGAAATCAGCAGCAGGATGGGAAATCATTCAGATGGGAAGTTGTGGTGGTGTGAAAAATCCCACCCTCGCCAGGCTGGCTGAAGCAGGTGCTGGCGGAATGATCGCCATGGGGACGGAGACTGTTTGCCCCCACCAAAGCCCACACTGGCCAACCGCCATGGCAGGTACAGCAGCAGGCTCCCGCTCCTCCTGGTGCTCCTGCCCTCCAGGTAACCCCCCAGACGGCTCTGCCTGCCCGTATCTCACCCCATCACCCATCTTCGCTTCCCCCAACAGAGAGGTTCCCTCTGCGGCTGCCGATGGCATCGGAGGTGCCCGGCCTGAGCTTCAGCGCCCCGGCCATGCCGCCACCGGTCACTGCCTGCGTGCTGCCGTCCGTCCCGGGGGGGCTGCCGGGCTCCTCTGAGCCTGCCCAGGTCCACCCCATCAGCCAGCAGCTGGCGCAGGCCAGCGTCTGGCAGGGGGTGCCAGGGCCCCTGGGGGCCCCGGGGCAGCTGGTGCAGCTCCCTCACGAGGTGCAGCTCCCCCACGGGGTGCAGCTTCCCTCTGGGGTGCAGCTCCCACATGGGGTGCAGCTCCCACATGGGGTGCAGCTTCCCCCTGTGGTGCAGCTCCCCCGTGGGGTGCAGCTCCCCCCCGTGGCGCAGCTCCCACAGGGGGTGCAGCTCCCACAGGGGGTGCAGCTTCGCTACGCGGTGCAGCTCCCCCGTGTTGCAGCTCCTCCGTGGGGTGCAGCTCCCTTGCAGGGTGCAGCTCCCCCCCGTGGTGCAGCTCCCACAGGGCGTGCAGCTCCCCCACGGGGCGCATCTCCCACAAGGGGTGCAGCTCCCCTGTGGGGTGCAGCTCCCCCCTGGGGTGCAGCTCCCACCCATGGTGCAGCAACCCCAGGGGGTGCAGCTCCCCTGCGGACCTGCTCCCTGTCCCCCTGCCTACGGCTGTGGAGAGCAGCTGCTGATGGCGACGCTGCTGCCCCACCAGCCCATGGGGCTGGGGCCGTGGGCCGCGGGCCACCCCGGCCCCCCACCACCCTGCCGCCCCGCGGCTCAGCATAGGGTGCAGGGCCCCTCTGTGCTCCACACCCCACCCGGCAGCGCCCAGAAGCCATCAGAGGGCTCCAACAAGGACGGGGAGGCCTCCGAGAACAGCGGCCCTGCCACCAGCCCCCAGCAGCCCGCCCTGGCTCCGCTGCCCGGCAGAACCGCGATGAAGCCCCAAGGTGAGTTGTGGGGGGTGGCAGAGCCTGCAGGCGGGCGGCCAAGCTGAGGAAAGCATGCATCGCCCCGCACTTGGCTTGGCTTTGTTTGCTTTTGCAGCAGCGCTGACCACCCCAGCGGCTCCGGGGAAGCCCGCGGATCTGCCCTTCGCCGAGGCCCTTCCTGAGGAGGCAGAGGACGCGATGCTCAAACGTATTCGCACCTGGCTCAACACCGCCGATGGCGAGGACACCGTCCCCGATGGCCCCGACAGCCCCAGCTGGACTGCCTTCCTCCACGAGCTGCCCGACCTCTCCCAGTATGTGGCGGAGGGCAGCTGCCCCCAGGAGCGACCGGCGGTGCTGAGGCAGGGGGACGGCGAGGTCACGGTCGACGGTGTCCCTGACTCTACTGACTTCCTCGACCAGCTCCCTGACCTCTCTGAGTACGTGGGGGAGGGCGCCTGCCCCAAGGAGCCAGTGGTGGCGGTGGGGCTGGGGGACAGCGAGGACACTGTCTTGACCACCAATGGGCCCAACTTGGCCACCGAGGTCCTCGATCTGCTCCCCCACCTCATCCCGTCCCTCACGTCCTTCATTTCCCCAACAGCCTCGCCAACACCGATTTCTTCCCTGAGCTCCACGACTTCTCGGAGCACGTGGCAGACGGCGAGTGCCCCCAGCCCCAAGTGGTGGAGACGCGCCCGGGGGACAGCGAGGACACCATCTCGACCACCGATGTCCCCAACGTGACTGACGAGGTCCCCGAGGAGCTCCCCAACCTCTGCGAGTACGTGGCGGAAGGCGGCTGCCCCAAGGAGCGAGCAGTGGCGTGGCTCTGGGGGATGGCAAGGACACCGTCCCCCATGTCCCCGACGTCCCCAACTTGACCACTTACCTCAACAACCTTCCCCATCTCTTGGAGTACAGGGCAGAGGGCGGCTGCAACGAGGAGCAAGTGGCGGCGGTGATGCTGGTGGATGGTGAAAACATCTTGGCCGATGTCCCCGACAGCCCTGCCAGCACCACCTCCTTCAACGAAGCCCCCGACTTCGTGGACTATGGGGCAGAGGGTGAACGCCCCGAGGACCACCTGGCAGCGGCGATGCTGGGGGACGCCGACCCCTTCTGGGGGGTCCCGGCCTCCCCCTTGCAGGACCCCAGGGGCAAGCAGGGCAGGGTGGCGGTGGACCTCCCCACCTGGCTGCCACTGAGTCCCTCAGACACTTCTGAGGAGACGTCCCTAGGGAGTTCTCCAGAGAGTTCTCCCGAGAGCTCTCCGGAGACTTCAGAGGACAGACTGAGTCCCCTGCTGAGCCCCCTGCAGATCCCACTGCTGAGTCCCCTGGCGAGGTCCCCGGCTGCCCCCCAGCGTCGTCCGCCCAGCACGGCCCAACTGGTGGAGGAGGCGCTGCGCAGGCAGCCCCGGGTGGTTTTGACCCGCTTGCTGCTGCCGCCGGGCCTCCTCTCCTGCCGGGTTGGGCCCAGATCGGGAGAGGCGGGCGGCAAGCAGCTCAAGCGCCCCGCGTCAGCCAGCACCGCCAAGACGCACCAGACCTCCCCGCGGGACAACATCCCACCAAAGAAAAAGAAGATGGTGGTGCGCCAGCTGGCCAAACACGCAAAAACACGCTAAGAGGCCAAGCTGGACAGCGATGGCGCCGCGGCGGGCGGCAGTGGGCAGAAGGCAGGAAGCGACAAGCGGAGAGCATCCCACGGCAACAATGTGCCCGCCAAGCGGCCTCGAACCCGGGACGGACGCCAGGGGACAAAGGGCCTTCGCACAGCAAAAGGGGACAGGTTTAATGCAGCTGCTTCACCGAAACCCTGCAGCACGGAGGCCTTAACCCGCTGGCCTGGGGCTCCGGCCCCACGCCCCGCCCCAGTCCGGGGACACTTGCCCGCCCCAGTCCCTCGGCCCCCCGCGCTTTCAGCTACGGCTCCCTGCTGCCCAGGGGCTGCAAGATGTTCAATGCAACGGGCGACATGGCGCTGCCGGCGGCACGCTGCTGGGGTCAGGGCCCGGCCGGGCACCGTGGCTGCCGGCAGCACCGGGCCGCACGTCGCTGCAGCGCCCTGGGGCAGCCCGTGGGAGGTCCTGGGCTGGGAGGAAGGCGTCGAGCGGTGGGGGCAGGGGCAAGGCGGGGCAGACGCACACACCTCTCTGCTACGTGGGAGCCCCCTCTGCCCGCCATGACCGCGCCGGCCCCGGGCCCGCCGAGCGCCACTTCCACTTCCGACGCCTTGGCCCCGCCGGACCCGTCCCTGGAGAGGAGGCCACGGCCCCTGCCCGGCAGAGGCTGCAGCCGCGGCGACACCTCGCCCTTACTAAAAGCAACCGCGGCCGCGGAACCAGCATCCTCCCCCGGCCTGCTACCAACACCCCTGGTACCCTCAGCTCTACCCCATCCTGCTGCTGACAGCCCCACCACCGGCATCCCCGCCGCAGCCCGGAACCGCTGTCCCCAGGAACAGCGTCCCCACCCCGGGCTGAGGATGCCCTGCAACCACCTGAGGGCACACTTGCTGAACTCCATCCAGGGTTGCCACCCGCTGGGGCAAAGAGTGATGGTGGTGGGGCCGCTGCGCCAACCGCCCGACCCAGAGCCTCAAGCCAGCCCCAGCGTGCCCCCCAGGCTCCCCAAGCCGGGGCTCTGCCGGCTGCGGCAGCATGCCATGAACCCCAGGAGCTCCTGTCACGATCATGCCCAAGCCTTGCAGGACTCGAGGTCCCTCCGACGTCTCTTCCTCGGCCTCCGTTGGGGTCCGAGGATCTGTCGGGGACACTCCCGCAGCCCGGCTGAGACAGGGTGCAGGCCAAGGCTCCCTGCAGCTCTCGCTAACCGCTTGCACTCACAGACCCCGCAGGGAAGGACACACACCCACTGCCCCAGGACGATTCCCCGCGCCCGGCACGGCCCCCCGGCACGGCCCCACCGGCCCTCCCCAGGAAGGGGCAATGAACGTCACAGAGCTTCGCTTCCCCGACAGCAAGACCAAGGCTGACCTCTGGCCCGCAGTAGCGAGTTCCCGACGTCAGGTCCACCATCAGGCCCAGTTCTTCCTTCTGCTCTTGGATTCTCTTCATGAGGTCATGAGGCGAAGAGCTCTCCTCCGGATGAAGCTTCTGATCGCGGCTCTGAGAGGGAAGGATGTGGAACAGCAGCCATGAAAGGCAGGCGCGCTGTGGCGGGTTGATGGAGGGAGGAGGTCCATGCTGTAGAACCTCCCCCAGCTCAGCCCTTCACAGGGAAAGACGCAGGCAATGAGCAAAGGCAGACACAGACGGACACACGAGTTACACCGAGCCAAAGCAGAACTCTCTCAGCCCCCGGCTGATTCCAAGAAGGAGTCGGCACCAGCGGCGGAAGCGAGCAGCAAGGGGCGCACCGGGGCTGCCGCCAAACCCAAGCAGCCGAGCTGGCTGCACCTGTCGCCACGGGGGGGCAAACCCCACTGGAGGGGCTGCCGCAGCACCCGCGCATGCCGCTGCAGCTGCCGCACCCTACCACCGACCCCCTGCTATCCCTCGGGCCATGGGGAGTCTCACGGCTGCGCCCACTCTGCTGCAGGAGCAGGAGGAGTCGGTGCCCATCACACCCAAGCAGCAGCCCGAGCGGGAGTGCACGAAGAAGCTGGCCCAGGAGGAGCGGGAGCGGGTGGCCCTGCACGTGTCACTGGACCAGCTGCGGGTTTTGTGCCGAGGGAGACCAACAGGGAGACAGCCAACAAGGACGGCCACCCGTAAGCCACCGGTCCAGCACCGTCCCCCGTAGCACCCATGTGCAGAGGAGATCCAGAGGCAGAGACCTGCACCCACCCGCTCCAGCCCCAGCCCTCTCCCAGATCCCTCTTTCTTGCTTAAGTCATTAAAAGAGTTGGGTGTTCGCTTTGCAGTGCCTCTCTCTGCCTGCAGTCATTGGCGCAGCAGGGGG